>JAWLRI010000853.1:124852-139074 GCA_034781795.1 Crypturellus tataupa | reverse complement strand
TCTGGGCAGCCTGTGCCAGGGCTCTGTCACCCTCACAGCAAAGAAGTTCTTCCTCACATGGAGGTGGAACTTCCTGTGTTTCAACTTGTACCTATTACCCCTTATCCTGTCACTGGCCACCACGGAGAAGAGTTTGACCCCTTCCTCTTTATATTCTTCCCTCAGAAGAAGGGAAGAACCTTCTCTCAGTCTTCTCCAGGCTAAACAGGCCCAGTTCGCCTAGTCCTTCCTCACAAGATAGGTGCTCCAGTCCCTTAATCATCTTTGTGGCTCTACGCTGGACCCTCTCTAGAAGCTCCATGTCCCTCTGTCCTGAGGAGCCCAGAACTGCACCCAATACTCCAGGTGCGGCCTCATCAGAGCTGAGCAGAGGGGCAGGATCAGGATCCCTCCCTCGACCTGCTGGCAACGCTCTTCCTGATGCAGTCAGGATCCCATTGGCCTTCTTGGCCACAAGGGCACATCATTGCTGCTTCATGGTTAACTTGTTGTCAACCAGGACCCCCAAATCCCTCTCCACTGAGCTGCTTTCCAGCAGGTCAACCCCTAATCTGTACTGGTGCCTCATGTGCAGGACCCTGCCCTTGTCCTTGTCGAACCTCATAAGGTTCCTCTCTGCCCAAGTCTTCATCCTGTCTAGGGCTCTAGGGCTGTCTATGAGAGGAGCAACGCAGAGTGCCAAGTGCAAAGGGAGGGCAAAATGCCCATCGCACTGGCACAACAAGGACAGTTTTGTACCCCAGGGGACACCAGTCTAATATGCTTCTTCTGATGGTTCTACTGCCTGGATGCTCCAGTTTCCTCCTGCTACCATGTGTTTCAGTGAGCAAATACAAATAGACTCAAAAATATTATAATTAGCTGGTGAATCACTGGCATCTCTGGAATGCAAACCCTGTACTACAAACCTCAGGAAACTGGAGACATGCTGACAGTCGAACATGGCCATTCTAGTCTGTAATTGTAGGGTGCTAGTTTTACAACCTGTATCTCTATGGTAAAACGCCCAAAAAGCCTTTATAGAGCTACAGAAAAATACAGAGACCACATATATACACTGGCATTTTGTTCACTTGTGCATGCATATTTCAGAGGTGGGAAAGAAAGTCTCTAGTCGGACTGCCAAAGTCAATCTGTAATGCAACCCATGGTGCATTCTGCAGTTACTGTCCATGTGGTATTTGCAGCTACGTAGGAGTTAGAGTCAGGATCCTGATGTTCTCTTCTTGCCCCATCAGTGCTACCCAGCATGACTTGTACAAACTCATGTTACACAACGCAGCACAAGGGCTGCAAATATCCCTTCCTAGGGCTAAATCATTACCAGCATTTTATGGGATTCATTGCACGTCATTCTTTACTTCCATTGCAACTTCCCTCTGAAAACAGCAGTCAAAGGCTGCTCAGGAGTGTTCTCTCCTCTAGTGGATAATATTGAGGGCTAGAATTCTCACTTTTTTTTTTTATTATTATTATTCAGTTAGTTACTTAGTTCAAGGGATCATCCATTATTTTGGCAACCAAATCCCATGTCCTGCAGGTCTAGTTTAAAAGACAAATAATCCAAAAGTTTTAGAAGCTCAGAAGCATAATTCATTTGCAATACCTTGATAATTAATGTTTCACTCTAATGTATTGGTTATGTAAGAAAATATACAACGGGCTTGTCTTTATGGTACAAAATGTTTACTGTGTTGTCCTGCCTGGTTAAAACTAATAACAGGCTATGATCCCTTCTTAAATGTTGATGAAACCAAAGTGAGAAATGGGTAATATGAAAGGAATTAAGTATTAGAGCTATGGGTTTATTTTGAGTATTCCAAAGCAACTGAGTTAAATCTTCTTTTTTCATTTCTCTTCTTGATAAAAATAACATAGTACTCACATGGATGCTATGAAAATTTAATTTAAAGCATTAATATGCACTGCTTTAAAATATTTCACTTTCTGAAACAGAAACCATGTTTGCCCTGGTATCCTAACCAGATTTCTCTCTCCTCCTAAAAATCCCCTATGTGTTTTCTAATGCATGCAGTATCATTTATATTCTGAATTTATGTGTTATGAACTTTTAAGCAGATGCAGTTTCACTTCACCACCAAAATTTGTATTGCAGCCCTCACTGAATGCTATGCCTAGTAATTTTTCATTTAAATGCTGTGATATCAGAGTCATAGAGCGCAGTCCTCTGCTACGAGGGGTAGCCCGCTACATTTCATCTATTTGTCTCCACTACTCCTACTTCACAGTTGGTTCCAGGACTGACAGATCATGGAACTTTCATGCAATCAAGCCTTCTTCAAATGTCTTATCTGAAGGTATTTCTTGGGCGTTTTACACACATTTCTTACGATATCCGTCGTTCTTTAGCTTAAGTGATTCCCTTGACATCCTACCATTATTCCCTTGACAGCCCCTCTAGGGTGAGAAATCTAACCCCTCTAGGCTGAGAAAAGCACGGGTTTCTAGATAAGCTATAACCTATCCAATGACCTGAACTCTTTCCTATCCCTACCAGCCTTATCCTATAATGACCTTTCTCCACAACTGTATAGCACTGAGGATCATAATCATCTATTGACTGATGAAGACACCATCAGTTTCCAGAGTCTGATCCCTAAATGCAAAAACAGGCCCTCTAAATTAGTAGATTAAATTCCAAGTCAGTCCAAAATTCCAAATTTTGAGGCCAGCCTCCTCCATAATGTTTTCAATCCAGTCTATACTGTGGGAATTCACAAAGAACATAAGACCTGCAACTGGACTCGAGGAGTTCCATTACTGTCTGCCCTCCAGCTTGATATTTCCTTTCCTACAAACCCTGATAGATAATTTCTAACTTAATTTACAAGTTTTATGATTTTTATTATTTTAGCAATGATTTTCAATAACCTACTCAATTAAATGCTTTGCTGTAGTCCAGATAGACGAGATCTACTTAATTTTGTTTGTCTAAAGAAGAAAATGCCTGTCTTTTCAGGGGAAAATACCTGTTTCATCTGTTGGCTTTCTTCCAACTCATGATGTGCTTTTGGATGCAGTTATTCATTTGATTTGGCATGCGGCCTTCCTTACCTGTAACTTTACAAAATTCCAGGAAACTTCCACTTCTTAGTCCTGAATGGAAAACTCAGACCAATGTCATCAGTTCCCCCATCTGCCAAAGCTTGTCCCTTTACAGTTCATTTTACAAACTACTCCTCTTTATTTTTCCATCTCTTTAATCCAGAGTGACTCAACTCATTTTCACTTAACAGCAGACACATGTTAAAAGGTCCCAGGTCATGATATAACTAGTATGTAAATATGCCATAGCAAGAGGGCTGCATTGATGATGTTCTGTGTGAAACAACTGTGTGTGCCATCTGCTACTGCATTCACCAAATAAAAGGATAGCAGATAAAACTGCCAGAAAGATTTGTTTTCTCTCTGTTAACTCCAGTTCCTACCTATCTTCCTACCTTCTTCCTACCTGAGAGAAAAAAGAGGTTTTGAGAAGCATACTAATCCTGTCCCTGCAGACAAAATGAGGCTTATTGTAACATCCTCTCTATGGGGCTGTCCTTTGAGTCCCCCTAGAAACAAGTTTGTGCAGGATGTAGCTGTGAAGTGCTGCATTAGGAGCCTGCTGGGCTGAGATCAATTTTGGCTTTCATTAAGCTTCCAAGTGGAATGTAAGATGCTGGTATTAACTGCAAAGCCTTGAATGGGTGAGGGCTGAATTAGGAGAGGAAGAGCCTCTCTCCCTGTCACTGTTAAACCTGCAGAAATTCCAGAGCTGAACTTCCCTCACCAACACGAGGCAGTGGGAAGCAGAGGTCTGCTCAATACTGAAATGCATCCTTGGGACAGAATACAAAACCCCCTTGGCATCAGCTAGCAGCAAAATTAAGCATTTTGGATGGGGAAATACAGTCCATTAAATCAACAGAAGTTTCCCAAGTACTTGGGAGAACGCAACGATGCTCTTTTGGAACAGCACCCAAGGGCTATTGTGTTAAGAAAATACTATGGACATTGTAAAATATTTAAACCCTGAAACATTAAGGTCCCATGATGACTATTTCCAGTCTCATAACAACTCTTAGCAGAGTAAGAACCTTAGCTGAACACTGTCCAGATTAAATATAAACATTTTATTAATAAACAGAATGAAGAAGAGGAATTGTTATTGGCTCACCATGTACAAGCAATCAGATTACTTCTACAAAACCTCTTGTGTTGGCAAAGGGAACCAGAGATGCTGCTGTAGTCAATTACTTCAAGTAATCTATTTATTAAGTGATTACATGATACAGTGGTGTAGTAAATGGCTCCCCTGTGCTATCACAGACATACTGCAACAAGGGAAATTCCAATTAGATATTTGGAAAAATAAAAGCTCACCATGACAGTGGTCACGCTGGAACAGGTACCCAGAGAAGGTACTCATTTTCCATCCTTAGAGGTATTCAAAATTGGACTGTACAAGGCCCTGAGCAAGTTGTTTTAATATTAAAGTGGATCTAACTTTGGAGTAGCCTCAGCTTTGAGCAGGAGGTTGGACCATATGACTTCCATAGTTTCCTTATGATTTGAACTAGTCTATAATTCTCAGACTGCAAAGTCATCTTTTAAGCGAAAATGATGAATATTGAGGTGCTATCTGGAAGGAAGGGGCATTTGAAGGTAAAATGAAAAATAAGAAGTGAGTCACTTCACAGAAGAGTACATGAATTACAATACCAGTCAGATAAACACTGACTAGATATATGCAATTATTTATAACACCCGTCTTGTCAAAGGAATCACATTGAAAATGATAGTTTGAGCAGGGATAAAACCCTCCTGCTCATTTTAGGCAGAAGCTTTCACCATGAATAGACTGAGAAATAGTAAACATATTTGCTGAATAGCTATCCTGTTTGCACAGTAACAGGAAGACCATCAGAATAGGCTACTGCAAGGCTTAGTAGTGGCCAGCAGCTCAGAATGGGTGTCTGGGGACTGTGGACTTGATTCTGAAGACCAGGAAAGATGCCACTACCTACCATTACCACAGGTAGAGACAAAACCACATTAAAGCCAAAATAAGCTGTCTGGAAACAACAGAGTTGGAACTGATATTCTGTATAGTGCAAATCCCCAAGTGAAGAAACTTACAGCAAGTAGCAGAGCTGGCAGATCTTGGCCACTTTACTCACAATCAAGTTGCAGAAGATCTTCCTGCCTCCCACGGCTGTGACAACTTCTAGGGTCAGCCACAGATATTCTCACTATGGGCTCAAATAGTGTTGTGCCTTGAATCCCAGAAAAGAACTACAACCCATGCATATGTCTGACAAAGAAATTAAGTCCTTCTGGCTGGAAAGATGTATGAGACCTCCTAGAAATGCAGTGAAATCACCAGGTCTGCTTTTCTCTACTTTTTGCCAGTGTTTCAGAAGAGGAAGTTCTTCTCAGGACTTTGCATCTTTTTTCTTTGTGTACACCCATAGAAGTATTTCTTCAGGGGTAATCATCATTGCATTTGGACATCTCACAACAACCACAGAGCAAATAAATGAATACCTAAACTAACCAAACACGGAGTATTCAAAATGAACATTGTCTTTAAGGCATACTGCCTTCCTCTATCTTCTACACTAAGCTCCATTGCCTTTTTAATTTGCCACCATATCACAAGAAAGCTCATGATTAATCTGTTGTCAACAAATAACTTTTCCACTCCTGTAGTTTTTGCTGTACTTCTACACCACTGAATATGTGTTGAACTAACAAAATGCAAACTAGAAAACATGTAACAAATCAGAACACATCAGCAGAAGCACGCAGTTATACCAATTTAACTCACAGATGGGTCTTTTTACCTGGAATCTCATCAGTCGCCCCAGTGGTGTGTTTGAATCGGTCTCCTTCCACATGGACATTTGGACACAGAACATCTGAAAAGCAAAAAAAGGCATTTAGAAGTTATCACAGATAAACACATCATTTTGTAAGCCATGAAACTAGAAAATAAAGATATTTTTCTTTTCTCCTCTCTCTCTTTCTTTCTCTCTTTCTCTTTCTCTCTCTCTCTCTCCCTTTTTCTCTTTCTTTCTCTCTCTCTCTCTTTTTCTCTTTCTCTCTCTCTCTCTTTCTTTCTTTTGCAAGAGAGCAAACATACTGTGCTTGGTCTTGAGTCACTGTTTGCTGACTGGCCATCCAAGAAACCGAATAGAATAAATGACTTGAATCTTTCATCTAGCTAGGACATTATTTTGTATCTCTGTCCTCTGCTGGTCCATAAATAGGCATTTAAAAACACTGAGCTTAAGCTTCCACTCTCACTTTTGGCTGAATTTGAGCAAGATGTTCAAAAGTTATTGAGTGGGAGGACATGATATGCAAAGACAGGTGAAAAAACAGAGCAACCAGCTGTACAATCACATAAACTTCCTTTTCTCAGGATACCAGGCTGTAAGTGCTCAGCTTGGTCCGTTGGTGAAAAGCTCTCCTTAGCTAACTGAGATAGTTCACAAACATGAAATACTAGAAAAACATTCTCACAACCCTAAAGTCAAACACAGTGGCAGGAGAGTTATTTGTATTGTGGCAACTTCTGGAGCTCTAGTTGAGATTGGGGTATGGTCCAAATTTTTCAGAAAGGTCCAAATCTTACTCAGAAAACTCATAGCCCCTAAAGAGATGAAATGGGGATGAGACAGGAAAGGGGATCCAAAGCACAGAATGATTAAATTATTTATATCAAGATCCTCTAACAGGTCAGGGTTAAAGAGAGCAAGTGATATCCAGTTTCCTGTATTTTACTGTATTCTACTTGTCAACACTCCTCCAAGACCATGAGGATGAGGAAGCACTCGGTATGATTAAGACTTTGAAGAACCCACAAGCACAAATTTCAAAAATCATGGTAATACCCAGCCTTTGCCAGCCATTTCTGTGTCAACGCAAGTGAGGGTGAATGTTTTTCTGCAAAGAACTGTCTACCTATCCACCTCTTTCCCACAATATATTTAAAGTAACATTTATTTATAATCTGCTTTCTAAGATCAATAGGTAATTTCTCACTTGTAAACAATGGGGACAGCTAGCTCCAGGAATTAGTTTAATGAGCATATAAAAACATACCCCTGCCTTTTCACTGCATGCACATCCCCCTTTCTCTAATGTAAAGATCATCTAAGGAAGGACAGTCAGGTTCCATTCCCTCATTTGCCTGCTTGCCCACACAATGATGCCCGTATCTTCTGCAGTTGCAATATCCATCCAGTGGCACACAGTAGCTCTCATTACCTGCACAGTATCTAGTATCATTCCTCCAGTATCCTTCATTTGTGCATTACTCAGCAAGCAGTAAGGGCTGCCTGATCCCTAAGGGATGATGAGCCAGGATCAGAGGGTTCCCACAGCAAACCTTGAAGGCTTCTTTAAATTGTGTGTGAAAATATCTCCAAAACCATGGAATAAGAACCACTTTTCTTGGGACATTGCAGAGACCCCTGTATCTCTCCTCCTTATCCCAGAAGCTTAGTAAAAAAATATGATATTCTGCAATGTTTGGTTAAGCCTAGCAATGAAATCAGATATTTTCCTGACTTTGTCGTGTTTTTGATTTTATGGGGCAGATTATTCACTGCAGTTGAAGCTCTCTCAGCTCAGTGCAAAGAAAGGGAACTGCAAAAGCCATTTCCTGAAGTCCCAAGGGCCAACCTGAGTTGAATGCATCTGTCCACCCCTTCACCTCACCAAGGGGAGGCCAGAGAGCAGTCACTATCCCAAGTGTCCAGAGCCCAGGGCTCCTCAGTCAAGAGGGAAGACGCGTTTAGGACTAAAGACACTTTTGTATCAGCAGTCCAAAAGTATGTTCATTCAATGAAAGGTGTAGTTCACCTATTAGATGTGCTTTTAGAGCAACTTTAGTATGCTATCAGCATGTTTTTGGTAAGAACAAAGTGTACATACTTGTCTTTGCCTGAGTGAAGCAATCCAATAATCTCTGGCCGGTTTTAGGGGCGCAAAGCAAATGTAGCTGCTGCTTTTACAGATATAACTCAGAATTCATCATTCAAGGAGCCAATATGGACTGACAGAAGTGACAATTTCATCTGAATTTTAGCCAGAGATCTCCTTAGCTCCTTGCTGTCTGATGGTTTGAAAGCCAGGATATTTCACACAAACCTGCTTAACTCTTCAAGTTAAACAATGGGTGAATATGTGTAGTTATTTTCCCTACCGCAGAGCTCTGCACAGCTTTCCAACACAATAGGAAAGTTCTCCTGTTCTAGCTAAATCAAAGGCTAAATGTCACCACCGTCTATCCAAAATTGGCTTTTATGCTGCAAGAATCTCTCTCCTCCAGCCACAAGCCTGCTAATTTTTCCAGTGTGTGGAAAGCTTCATTATTTTTATGCTGGGATCCCAAAGTTCACCTTGAGGAAAGGATATAAAAGTTCTTTCCCACCAGGTTCCAGTTCTGCGATGGTAAATCACAGAGGAGCACCTATTCCCACATGTAAGGCTTCTTTCCTCTTTTTTCTCAAAATGTACTTCTATACCTCCACTCTAAATCACCTTGGTTTCTCTAGCATAGTCACTCTTTGGATCTGTACCCATATTTCCTCTTTTCAGGAAAGCCAGTATGTCCCAGAGTCGAAGTCCTGTTAGCAACACTTTTTTCTTTTCTCTCTTATCTATTTATTTATTTATTTTTATTCCTGGTGGACATAACTGACAAGTATAACAAGGAAAAAAATAGTATTAAAATTTTATTTAGCTGTCATAGTAAATGGCTTCTATTTAAAGTCTATTCTGTGTCATGTAGCTATCACTTCATTCTAGGGTTCGTTCCAGCCAAACGAAGCTGTTGTTGCCTCCAATTGTATTGCTCAGTTTTAAAAAGGATTTTGATCCTTTAAGGTTCTATTAATCATTAAGACTTGAGATAGTCAAGGTTATTCCACTTCTACATCCAATCTTTAATGGCATCGCACAGCCTTTGCTAGGTCAAATTAGAAAGAGCCTTGACTTCCTAGCAAGGAAGTATGATCTAGTGAACATCATCTTATTTTAGTTCCTGTTTTGGAACCAAGACTATACAGCAAATCCATATGTTCACCCAAACTGACAGCACCACAAGCAGTGCCAATTGGCATCCACATCTAACTGTTGTGACCAGAGGTGCGTTTAGAGGAAAGGCAGACCAGGGCTGTTCCCCTTCTTTGGCTGGAGCCTTTCAGCAAGATCCCTGGCCAACGTGGACATCTAAACATCAAAGAAGGGTCCTTATGAATGTTCCTTCTGCACTGCCATACCAAACCTTGAGTGAGTGTTTGTGGAACTTCTCCAAGTGTTTGCAACACTGAGTGGCCAACACGAAAATCAGAAAGAGCAATAAAATCCACACTGCAGCTATACCACTTACTTATTTATAAATATTGCAAAATTTTGCAAAAGGGAAGATGCACCAACTAACATGAGTTTCCAGCCATTGGTCCATGTTGTGACTTCTCTGGCCATGTTAGAAAATTTGTAGTAACTAGCTTTTTCTTTCCATGGAAGTATTGTATAAAATAAAGTTTTGTATATTTTGTTGTATAAAATAAACTCATTTTTTTCCTTTAAAGTCAGTCAAAGCAATATGAGTTTAAGTACATATTCTATAAAAAGACTCATCTTTACAAGCAATTCAGGATAATCTGAATGACTTCTTTGATCTCAGCATCACATATTATTCTATCTTTGTCCACAGATTTTATCAGCAAAGATTTTACATTTATTCCCACATGATTCACATTTTGAATAGCACCAGGAGTCCTATATATTCCTCTTGCAGTTGCATCAGAAATGCTTCTGCTCATGGTGACTTTCCACTAATATCTGCTCCATGAGATCAGGCAGTTCTTAATCCATTGCAGAGTGTCACTTTTTAATTCAAATGCCTAACAGCAACAATGCCTAACAGCAAATGGATTCTATCGACATAGTTACCATATCAACTGCAAAGTAATCTCCTTGCAGAAAGAAATGAGTTTTGTTTGAGATATGACGTCTTTTCCATAAAACTATAATCCTTGAATAGAGTTACAAAATAATTTCCATTCTGTGGTTACTTTATTCACCAGCTTCCATATTGATCATTCTATTATTTTCTACAGGCAAGATCAGGCAAAATGGGCTACACCTATACATATGGATCACTTTTTTTTTTTTTTAATATTAGTACATTATCATCATTTCAAGGCCCCATAACATAATTAGTGTTGCAAGAAGCTAAATGTTATCCCAGGTACCTTTCTTCTCTCTTACTATTGTTGTGCCCCTGGCAGCCCAAACTTGCTGACAACAAGAGCATCTGTTGTTGGGACATCTGAAGGATTTCTCCACGAGACACTAGTCTAGGGACCGATTCCTCAGCAGATGACTTGCTGCATGTAAGAAAACCAGCTGGTTTAGCTGGTTTTAAGCTGATTAGTTTCCCCTTCCCCTTCTTATTTTCAGATCTTCAGATTGTTCTGAACTGTTCTTGGATCCCACGCCAGTAAGGAAACCAAGAACTCAGCTCAGCCTGATTTTTTTTCCTACTTCATGGCTGTTGATGATCTTTACAAATAACTACAGATACACAGAACTGAGAGGAACTTTGAGTGCCACATCCAGGATGTATTTTTTCTACCCTGGTCTCTGTCTTCTCTTGCTTCATCTTACAAGGTCTGAAACCTGAAGAGGCATTAGCTCAATAGCCCTTTGATTAGGTCTGTGCTGCAGCAGTAGCTTAAGAACAACAAAAAAAAAGACTACTCTAGGCTTCCTAGGAGGTTTCCTTCACAGTCAAACAAGAGAAATACCTCTTTTGGGGTTGTGATTTAGAGTACGAATGTGATTAGCAATACTTCACAGCAAAGAGCACTGATTTAAAGACAGGATAAAACTCCCTGTGGAGACATCTCTGTCTACACTGAGTACAGACGAGGTCTGCATCTCTGTTTTACACTAGGTGATTTACTTAAAGGCAGGTAGAGTTATGTGAGATAATTCCCATCATTAAAATACTTGAGGTCTGCAGGAAAGGGGTTTCTCTCTCCCACATCATGTGACTGACATCCCTCCCTGGTCACTACTCATCTCTGGACAAGCTGACTTGGTAAGTTCAAGCTTCTTGGTTCAAGGGGGCACATGCAGGTTTCTTAAATTGATCTGAATACCACAACTAACACCTTTTTCTACAGCAAACCACACTGAGATCTGTTTGATGATAATGAATAATTTAAACCTCACTTTTACATATTATCCTTTAGAATATTCCCTATGAAGCTATCTGGAAGCTGTCAAACATTTTAAAATTAAAAGTGACGGTATGTCTTACAGAATATACGCACTGCAAGAGACATGTCAGTAGAGCATGTCAGCTCAGGAACTTTCACTAGCATTAAATTAACATTAATAACATATTAACGTGAAAGTGTAATATCAGGGCTGTGAGTTTGGGAAAGAACAATGTGAATGATCTGATAGTTTAGCTCTGCCTCCCAGTATCTCAAAGGAAAGTCAAGGAAAGGAATAGAAAAAAAAAAACAAAAGCAAAAGAGAAAGAGGAAAGAGAAGAAAAGAGAAAAGAGAGGAAGAGAAAGGAGAAAAAGAAAAGGGAAAAAGAAAAAGGAAAAAGGATGAGTTGTTTAATTAGACATACAAAGTATTCTTGAGGATCTATAAACATATAGATGGATAAATTATTTTGGATTGTAATGGGTTATTCACCAAACTTTCCCTAAAAGTGAGACAGGTTCAGCATATGAGTCACCTTTTTCTTGATGAATTTTCATTTTTTGACCTTTTTCAATGACTGGACTAGTCTACGAGAGGAGGACAGAAGATCTCCTTTCACTCTGTATCCCAAATCAGACCTCAGAAGATCCCAGTAAGACCTTATGGGCAGGAAACCCTTGGTGGAACCATATGGAGGAGCTGCATTCTCAGTGAGGCCACCCTGAACAATGATTTCTTAAAACCTCCTTTTGAAAGTAAATTCCCTCATCTGGCAAATTTGGTTAAAGTCAGTGACATTTAACCAGGAATACTGAGAACCCACTGACCATAGAGGTTTTTTATTGCATGCAAACCCTGGCAGCCTGTGCTCCATCCTTTTGTCCTCTGTTTAAACAGCTTCTTCATTTTCATTTTCATTCTTTCAAGAATAACTAAGCCCTTGGCTGCCAGTGATTCCTCCAGAGACTTGTGTATAATGAATGCTGAACATGTGTAGCTGTCAAGTTATACAAGAATAAAGTGGAGAGGTGAGAAGAGAAACACAAAGAGGTTAAGGCAAACAATATTTTTTTGCTATGTTTTGTGAGTTTTTTTTCCAGAGGAAGAATTTTAATATTGCAGAATATTTCACAGTTTCAGCTGCCCTCTGTATTTCAGTTTGCCCTTCCTGCAGCAGCAAATCTCCATATTCTCTTCAAAAGCATGATGTTCCCAATCTAAAAAATGGAGCTGTCTCATCCTCTGACACGAATCTTTACCCAGCCACAAAATCTACCTATAGATAAGAAAATATCTGGCAAATGTTGGCTCCATTAAAAATTATCTCCCCAAAACTTAGACCAGACTCAAAGTTTCATGAAGTCAGTGTCTCAGGGGACCATTTCCAGATCCCACAGCTCTGCTATCGGTTGATGCTGACAATTGCTCATATATAGTGCTACCTTTATTTGTTCGTTTGCTTTTTCTACTTTTTAAAATACTTGTCCTCTTCAAAATACACCTCAATTTTCTGCCCATACTTCCTACTGCAAACAGTCACTGTCAGATGTTCTTTCCTTACAAATAAACATCCTTAAAGGACCACCCACCCTTGAAACAAAACCTTAAGGAAGAAACCTGGCATGTCTTTCACTTCATCTATAGTGGTGGCACTGACAGTGCAGTGATATTGCAATTGTGGCTATACTGGCACTGTAATCTGTAGCAAGGAGTAGGTAAAACAGGGCATCACATCCATCCTGCAGGTTTAATGCCTGATATAATTCTCATTCCTTTCTGAAATCACATCCTATCAAGTGTGTTATGCAGTTTAAATCCGACCAACACTTGGAAAATGAACTATTAACAGTAACAACAGCTGAGGTGAATTCCCCCTGCTTCCCCTCAAATAGTGAATACAATGATTCTGGATGGGTTTTTCATATGTGCACACCAAGATGCTCTGTCAACACTGCAAGAGGCCTCATAACTGCGTACAATAAATGGATGGAGAGCAACGAACACCCGTCAGAGCATTGTTCACAGCGTGAACAAGCAGTTATGTCCCATCTTATTCCCCAAAATATCACAAGGCACTTTGTCACCTCTGTCACTTTTTTTCCATTGTATCCTTATTTTAAGGATGCTGATTGGCTCCCAAATGACTGTAGTGGGGACATAGATACCTGATTGTGGACAGCAATGGCCTTGAACTGTCTCTCTCCCCTTTTATCAGCACAGTGCCCTCTGTGCCTTGAGTAGAGATGCGACCACACATTTTGTGCCCTGTCCTGTAGCTATCACCGCGTATTACACTCTAGAGATTACTCACACCACATTCCTTCAAGGTCCCAGGCAGGAGAGCGCTCTTCCTAGACTCCTTCTGCAGGAGTGGAGAAAGAAGTGCTCCTTCAGAGGGTAATTCAGAACAGAAACTCACTTTAGGTGCCCTGAAAACACAGGTCCTTCCATACTGGCTACAAGGAAAACATAAGGACACATAGATCTTGAGTTGGACGTCTACCATAGGTGCTGCAGTTGCATGCAGCTGGTTAAAACAAATGTTTTTGGATGCTTTCCTGGGCTCTGAGGCCATGGCAAAGTCAAGTCCATATCTATGCCAACAAGGGGTCTTAGCCTCCAAAACAAGGCATCTGTTGACCACCAAGAGCCAGACTGGGCCCTAAAAACATTCAGAGAGAGCTGGAGCCAAAAGCCTACCAGGCACAATTCTCAATATTTACCAACACTGATGAATGTAATGCATTGCCCAGGGATGCTTCTGGTCATTTTTGCATTTACTAGGTTAGATACAGCCTGTAAATACCATCCTTTGGTAAGGGCTTAGTGAGAGAGATCAAATGGACCCTCTTGGGCAAAAGCACTAAATTCATTTTATGGTCCCATATCACTTTGAAATGCATTAAGTTCCAGGAAAAAAATGTTGGGGGGGGGGAGGGGGGGGTATGGTGTGGAAGGGAAGAGTATATCTGAAA
>JAWLRI010000853.1:113091-124752 GCA_034781795.1 Crypturellus tataupa | reverse complement strand
GATAACTTAGGGAGATGAAGTGGCTGAGTTAAGGTTGAAGTCATGTACTGTTATCTTTTAGAAAATGATGAGGAGAGCTGAAGAATTTTTGTAGCTGGGGGGAGGGGGGGGGGTATGGTTTGGAAGGGAAGAGTATATCTGAAAAGCCAGGAAATGCCATATCCTGCTTAACTGGGGAAACTTCAGAGTGTTCTAGTATTTGCAAAACACTTGAAGTTCCTTTGAATGTTGAAGTTCTATTCATTTTGAATAACAAAATTGTTCTTTCCCCACACTTCTGGTCATGCTTTACATCCAAATCTTCATTAAAAACTACTAATAAGACTCTTGAACTTTAGTGAAGACCCATGTCTCCAAGAGATGCCTACCTTGCATGACTCACTGATAGCCCGTCCCTTGCTAACATGACCCACCAAATGCAAAAAACTCTTTGGACTGCTGACAGCAGACGTAGTGTTAAGAGGACTTATGCAATTAGCACCATTTAAGCAAGCAGCATACAGAATTAATTTGCACACGCTCCCACGGGAATAAATGCCATCATGGCAACTATGAACATACCAACAGGCGCTTCCCAGCTAATTTGCACCCCTAAACAAACACACAGACTGTGCCAGGGACCTTGCTAGTTTTGCTATCCTGGGACACATATCTCCCTCCTTTCTCTCTGGTTGGTTCCTCCTGAGAAGGAGGTGAAGTTTCACCTCATGAAGCACACTCCATCCCAGCAGGGTTTCCCCCAGCAGCTAATTGTCGCCTCAGCAGATGAATTGCCATGAAGGTGGCATCTCTCTGATGACCTGTAAAATATTCCACAGGGTGACAGCAGCCACAGTGACAAGTCCTTCCCCAGCAGCATCCCCACGGGTGTAGGTGGAGAAGATCCCTCCTCTTAGAGGGACTCCTCTTTCTTTGCTTTCTCCTTCCATCAGAGACATCACCAAGCTGGTGATGGGTTTCACTGTGGATCAAGCAGCTGCGCTGCCTCCAGCTCCATGTCTGTGCTCCTTGTGACAAAAAAAACAAATGTTCCCTTGTCTGCACTTGGTGAGTTTGAAAGAAGAAGGTGCTACAAAGCTGGGAAAGTGTCCTGCGCTCCCCAGGCCAAGAAGGAGCCTGAAGGTGCTGCTCACCCAGCCACAGGCAGGCAAAGCTACACCACTTACCAAAGCAGAGACTCCTACGGGTGCAGAAGAGCAGGTTAGTACCTAACTGCTCTCTAGGGATGCAGACGAGGATAAGCAGTTTGTGGATGACAACACAAAGCACTCCAGGAGACACTCTTTAACCTCCTGGCTTTTATTTCGCTGCAAAATTGCCAAGAATCCAAAAAATAGGTTATTCGACAAAATAAAGTATCTCCACCAGCCAAGCTGCACTATTTGTAGTCTGCATTTCCTAACTCAAGAACTGAACTAAATTCAGGCCCTTCTGGTCTGGAACTGATGCACATTTTTCCCTCTGGCTTTTGCTAACCACAAGTTTTACTTTCTGGCTTGGTCTCCCACAAACTCATTGGATGTAGATTAATTTCAGCTGGTTTTCATCTGGAAATGGATTGCTGTTATAATTAGCATTTACTGCTTTAAAACCAAGCAGTAAACAAAACACAACGGTAGCTCTTGTCTTGTCCTCTGAAAGCTGATGCTCTTGTAAGAGAGAGGAAATGGCCAGACCTCTGAAATGTGTGAGTTTTCCTAAAAATCTGAGAGACCCCTGAAGCTCTGTGTGAGCTGAAATGCTTTATAATCCTTAAAAAAACAGGTAAGGATTAACACTATGTGTGCAAGTGTTGATTAAAGAGATAGGAAATATACAGGATCTCTCTTATTTTTTCCCATACTATTAGATAAATAATACAGAACCAAAATTTTGCCAGCAGCAAACCTCAAAACAGAGAGCTGGTAACAAGAGTAGCAAAAAACCTCATCCACCGATGGCTGCTGTTAGGACAGACTATAACACTGTAAAATGCTGCTCCCAAGGAGGAGAAGGTGTTTCTATCCTGTTTGGCTTTTAAAGCAGCAATTCTGCATTTGTCCTGTAACTGAAAAAAAACTGCAAGTAAAAACAGACGCAGTGTGTGCAGCTTGCCCAGGCTGGCTCTCATTGAATAGAAATATCACAATATTTCTGCTGTAAGTCCCATCCATCCTGCTTGCATGCAGTATTTATGAAGAGCACAAGCAAGACTATCCATGGTCCTCACATGTGCTACAACACACACAAAAAAGCTTTGATTCTTCTTATTTGAGCACCATTAAAATGGCAAGGTTTCAGAGTTTATAGTTTATTTTGAAGAACAAAACCTGTGCAGACTAGAAACATTAGTTCATTTGTTAAGGTTGCTGTTAAACAATAATAAATTCAAATAAAATACTCTCTTATTTCACAGTAATTCAAAAAATGAATGAGTGAGAAACAACTTGGATCAAAGCCAGTTTCTTTCTATCTACTCAACAATTAAATACTAGTAGTACTCAGATAACTTTCAAGATAGAAATATAGCTGAAGGACATATTTAGGGGGGAATCTGACGGGCATTACTATTTTGGTGTAATTATACAACTGCAGATAGAAGAGTGTTGTCTTCTATGTGAGTGTTTTTGGGATACTATAACAGCAGCTTTGGGATCCGAACCAACAGAAGTATAGTTATAATCACAAGAGCAAAGCCAGGAAATTTCCCTATAAATACAAGGCTTGAAAGATGGTTAAGACTTTCATTTTGTTTTGTAAAATCACCTTTGCAAAATAAGCATTTTTTTTATTTGAATAAAAGAGATAATGAAGTGATTTAGTTTCTGCATAGAAGAAGCTGGGATAAATTAAGTTAATATTGTGGAAGAATGGTCTAAATGAAAGTTTTTTTTCCCTCAGGATGCACCTGGTGAATGTCATTGGAGCTAATCATGGGAGAATATGCTTCTTGCAACCCCCTTAGCAACACTCTGGACTCCGGCTTGCTGTTCCACACACATTCAGCCAAAAAGATGTCATTCAGGCAATACCTGGGGCCCAGTGTGGGGCCCACATAGACCCACCAGAGTGACTTCTAACACAAAAACAAATTTTGTTTCTTCAGAGAATAATGTGATTCTGTATATGCCGGGGGAGAGCAAAAGATAGCCTAAAGAGCAGCAGAGTGAGATCCTCTTTATGTCTAAGCAGCCCCTGGGCCAGGTTTACTGTCCTGAGCTGCAAAACCAACTGTAACCAAGGGGTCTAACTGCAACATGTGGAGTCACAGCACAAATAAGTCGACCACATTTTCACACCTGTTCTAAATGACAACTGGAGAAATAAAAATAAAAATAAAAAATAAACTCTTCCTTAAGCAACCATCTGCCTCCCTCTGTGTAATGTAAATCTGTGCAACCCATCAAATAAAGAAACCAAGGACTAAGCTTTGGAAAGATTGAGTCCTAAATGATGCCTTAGCAGAGAAATCACCTCTGGCTCAACAGAAATGCAGTAAGTGGGAGTGATAGTCTTTCCTTTGCACCATCCCACCTTGTGAAAGAGTTCCCTGGCCCTTTGGACCCCACCGAGTCTCACCTGCAGCCCAAGCTGCTGAAGAACCAATCTCTGGTGCTGTGAAGCTATCGGTGAGATATAGCAAGGGACGGGGAAAGAAGCAGCTTTCCACTTCTGTCAAAACCTTCACATCCCAGATGGACTGAGGAAATGTAAGCAGTTGCATAAATGATAAGTGAAACAAGGATGGAGAGAGGGGCCAAGAGCCCTTCTGAGAGAGGCTACCAGTAAAACAGAGCTTTACTATATGCATCTGGTTCTGCCATCATCAAGTCTGCAGTGTCCAGCTGGAGAAAGGACATTATTCCAAATGAATAAAGGATGGCAGTATCCAGCCCAGGGGCTTCCTCCTTACGTGCAATGACTTCTGAAGTCTCGCTGACATTGACCCTTGACAACTTCTCCAATTTAAAGATTTTTAAAGGGCTAGCTAGATTTTAGAGCTCTCAAATCCACTTCCACCCAGGCTAAGAGCATGCAGTTCACTTCTGACTCATGCTCTGAAAATTAACTTCAGCCTAATTTTCATTGCTAACACCCTTATCCACCTGCAAGTTCCTGTATCACCAGGCCCATGCTTTCTAAGGAGGGCTTCATTAGATGTGGGTGTTTAACACACCGGCATGCTCAGGAATCCCTCCTCTCAACTTCAAAAGCAGCCAGAAGAAAAGCCACTAACTGGGAAGGGCTTTTGACCTCATCTGCCCCTCTTCTCTTGCTGCCAGTTCATAGAAGAGTCTAGAAAGCAAGTGTTTGTGGCTATGAATCAATGGAGACACAACCTGAGCTCTTTTGCTCCGACTAGGCTCACACCTCAGTTAAACGTGGTCTTCCCCTTCCCTCCTACCAAGTTTCTTCCCTCAAAAACCTTTTCTGTTACGGAGATAAAAGAGGTCTGAAATGGTGCGTGAAGGACAAGCCACCTCTGCAAGAAAGTAAGGAGAATCAGCCCCAAATACAAAAAGGAAACAATTTCGGAGACAAAAAAAGCATGCAGGTATCCATCAGTAGCCACTATCCCTGCCACTTCTGGACACCGAATTCTTCATTTTCCACTAAGAGATTATCTGTGCTGGAAAAGCTCCCACTTCTCACGCGCTGTGCCATATTACAGGACCATGCAATATCCATGTGCCACTTTATTTGTGTGTTTGGAGTCAAGAAGCTCTTAACTGGCTCAAGAAAGTTATTTACTGCAGCAGTTCTGTAGAAGAGCAGAGTGCAGTGAAGCAGCTCCCCAGAAGGTGTCCCTGCAGAGTCAATGCATATTTTAAGCACTAATGCCCAAGGTTTTTCAACTTGCAGATCCCTATTTTTTTTTCCAAACACTCCTGAAACTTGTATATTAAATTTAGGCCAAGTGACAATTGCTTTTCCTCCTTTCACACTGTTTTTCTAAGTTATGCCCCTGCAGACCATATGGTGGAAACTTAAAACAGTCCAGGAAACAAAGCTCTTCTTGCACCAGAGCCACATAGATACTGAGAGCTGGATAGACACTACTGTTATCACTAAGATTTTTTTCATGGTTTCATATATATTATCCCAGACATATATATTATCCCTCTTTCTCCATCAGCATAGCCACAGAATGCAACTAATGCAGCCATAACCTAAAAGAAAAGGTAAAACTGGGATGTTTTGGTAACAGTTTAGCAACTCTTTCTCATGCTTTATGTACAGGACATTGAGCAAAGAATAGGAACAGAGCGTGGGTGCTTCTTTCAAAGGAGTTGGATAATTATGGCATCAGTTCCTGATCAGTGCAAAGTTGTTACCTGGGCTGGGACCTAATATCATGTCTGGGAAGACCCCTGATGGCACCTGCTGATGTTGATCTGCTGTTTGGAAGGGATGGAGGGAGAGCAGTTAAGAGTCTGGATGGCAAACACAGCATTTTGAAGCCAAGTTTAAGATGGGGAAATCACCCCTGGTCAAAGACCCCAGGAGAATGAGTTTGTGCCTGCAGAAGTGGAGCGGGGTACAAAACTGCCCTGGGCCTTTGTATGTTAATACAAAGACATGTAAAGAACAAAGTGGCGAAGCCTTCAATAGGATTAGACTAGACATATTAAAGCTGTCCTTTGGAGGTTTCTCATAAGATTATAAATATTCTGTATAATTGCCATTAGCTGGAGCAGCCAAAACCAAAAAGTGTCTGAAAGTGTAAGTTCATTAGAAAAATTATGGAATATCCGCATGAGAGGGCTCTGTGGGGGGTGGCGAAGGGGAGCTAAGAGAGCTAATCCACTCCTTAAAAACGTTTAATAAATCCAAAACATACCCCACGAGTCCCAGCGTGGACCGCTTGGCTCTCTGCCACCTCCAGCTTCGGCGCAGTGGAAACGGGATCCACGGGCTCAGCGAATGCTGCCGGGAACAAAGCGCCACTGCCAGGGTTTGCTGGCACCAGCGCCATTCCCACGCATTGCCCCATGTCCCCTCCGGAGCGCGGGACTGCGGATAACACGTTTGGGCAAAGTGTCCCTGCCTGGCACCGGTGCCCGGAGCTTTGTGGTGCCTCCCCTCTCTATTCTCGCCCCGTCTTTTCAGGGGTTGAGCTGTCTGAAACGGGCAGGGGGGTTCCCTCGCGGTCCTCATTGCGCTCTGCCCCAGCGAGCACAACTAACAACCCCCAGCTCGCCGGGTTTAATTGAGGCTCCGAGCAACAGAAAGCAAGTACCAGCCCCGCCAACAAAGGCAAAGGAAACCTCGCCGCCGAGCGCAGCTGCCGCTCACGCAGCTCTGCGCGGGGCGCTCACAAAAGCTGCTCTATTTGCATGGAAAGCAGCTCTCACAATAAAAAAAAACGCAGAGGCAAACAGAGGCCGAGGTGAATTCCATGCAGTCCCCATGGCACAGAGCGCCCAGCTTGCTTAACACCAGCAGCCTGGTTGCACGGTTTTGTCCCACAACGGGGTTTTCTGAGCGGCTGTGAAAGCCTAAGGGAATGACATACAGGCCGGTGATGAAAACTACAGTGAAGCAGAGGATGCTTTTTCAGCTTGGAACACAAAGCAGATCGGCCTTTCTGCAGGCACTGGTAAGAAAAATACTAATTAGTGCTAAGTGTAGTGATAGGCCGACTCTTTTGCTTAGTTACTCATTCATTAAAGTGAAATTAATCTGGATTTAGATCAATGTAAATGAGCACAGAATGTAGCTGGGTGTTTTGTTTTGTGAATACCCGCCTGCTGATGTGGCTGATAGCGTAGAAACAAAGCTGAAAGCGGGGCTTATGTAAACTAATCGCAAACTGAGCCCTGAGCAGGGCCTGCTTTGAAACAGGGATGTGTCCTAATACAGCTGCTAACACCCACTGCTGTTCCTGAGGTCGATCAAATATTTTGGTGAATTCAGATCTACATGAGGCTCACAAAGAGTTACTGTGGAGCAAAGAAAGGAGGCAGGTAAGGTCCTCCACTTGAAGAGATCAATGATAGCTTTGGCCTAGTAAATAGTGCTGAGTCTCCATACATAACAGGTCATTTTCTTGGTTTTGGCCTTACCGAGTTGCCCAGCACATCTCTGTATTGGACTGGTGTCGAGTGTCCAACATTTCTCATATGCCTCCATGTTAACTAGTAAAACCAGTATAAACCCAGTCTTAGACTGTGAGAGGAAGAAGGAAGAGCCAGACTCTTCTCTCCATTCCTCATCACCCTGAAGCAGGATGCCACACTCCTGCTTAAAGTCATGATTTTAAGACATGTTCTCTTGCTTGGGGATGTGCTGGTCCATTAACCATGTCTGGTCAATGTTTGGAGATGACTCGTTATAACAGAGCAAACCCATCCCTCCATCCCAGGCCATCTTATTAAGGGCTACACCGGGCACCCCATCAAGCAGGACATAATTTTATATGATGTACCGAAAGAAAGGATTTTCATTCAAGAAGCAAGGCAATACAGCGTAGAGTCCAAAGTTACACTAGACCCATATCACGCATGTGCATCTCCTTTTCTTTCCTCAGTATGCAGGCAGGACACACTATACATCATATAATAACAGAAAAACTCAACACATTTATAATGTTGAAGGCCACAGCTAGTTCTTTAATTGCTTCACTGATTCCTTTCTGGGACAGAGGGATGTACATGGACCCCGTGGTCCCGTCTGAGGCGGGCATGAGCAGATGCCTCTTTCCCTGCGAAGCGCTCGACATGCGACAATGTTTACTGTGCCCTTAGCTGACTCAGGATTAGTTACTGAGAAATACCTTGGCAGCCTTCCAGGCCACCACACAAGAGAACCACTCTATTGCCCATGGACAAAGTCTTCAATTTGTCTCTAATTATCTCCATTAGAGCGCACTTGGCCTTCTAATCAGTGACGTGTTTGCCATTTTTCCTTCTTCCCATCTTTTGCTCATGCCAGAGTAAAGTTGCTGCAATGAAACAACTCCTGCGTTCCACACATATAGATTTAAACATCCCT
The DNA here is from genome assembly GCA_034781795.1 of Crypturellus tataupa. Classification (NCBI taxonomy): domain Eukaryota; kingdom Metazoa; phylum Chordata; class Aves; order Tinamiformes; family Tinamidae; genus Crypturellus; species Crypturellus tataupa. The sequence goes on along the minus strand of JAWLRI010000853.1, from coordinate 116,778 downwards.
CCCAGCAGGGTCTGCTAGACAACAGTCCAACATAGAACCACACTGGTAGCTCCTCCTTTGAAAGAAATCATAAGGAAAACGTTTTGAGGAGCTTTCAACCATTAGTTCATCTCCCACTGTCTGATTCACATATTTTAGAGCTACAGTGAACTATGACCAGCATCCAGGCCCCTGTTGTACAGGACAGCAGATACATCATGTCCTGCATGTCCCTAGTGGGAGAGATTTTTTTCCTTTCTCATAAAAAAATGGTGTTAAATATGAGAGTTTGAAATTAAGCTGAGGAAGACCAAATCTCCCACAAAGGCATCAGCTTGCATTTTAAAGAAGCCAGAGGGGCACAATCTCCAATCCTCCTTGGTGAATAATTATCCTCAGAGCTAAAAAAAGCAATTTTTCCCCCCTTACACGCCCCTTCTCAGCCTCCAGTTCCTACTTTTGCCTCGGGTGAAGGGGCTTTGATGATCAGTGTGACACTATTTTTCAAAGCTGCCTGGACCACTGTTTTGATATTCCCATTCCCACTCAAAGGTATGATGATCACTGACAGTCATATCCTCTAATGTATTTCCTTTCTGTATCTGCAAGTGATTTGGAAAATTTGGTTATTACTTAGCATGGCTGATGTTTAATGTGGAATGATTATATTAACTCAGTGCAAAACCATCTATAACTCCTGATCAAACAGTAACTTAAAGCTAAAACTCAGATTCAGCCTGCAGCAAACTTATGCACTAAATAGACTGGCAGTCTTCCTCCAAGGGAATTAAATCTTATATATTATTATATCATATATTATTATATATTTATAAATAAAATTAAATAAATAAATAATATCCACTCCATTAATCAGAGTGCGTTACCGAAATCACCTTTCTCTGAGTGTAATAAAGGTGATATAATGAAGTGTAATAAAGTGAGAAGCTCCAGAGGGACTTCACAGACCTTTTGGTAAACATGCAGTGCATGGAGAATGGGAATGATACCTCTGGGTGGTGACGTTGTTCTTATGAAAGGACAAATTCACCCCTGATCAGCAGTAAGTCTTGAATCATGAGATAGAGTCACACTTATTGTAATTACTGCTCAGGAGTTAATTTGAACTCACACTTTTGGAAACAGACAGAGAAGACTGGACTTCAGCTGCATCTTCTGTGCTGATCTGAAAGGAGGGCTCTACAAGCACCAGCTTAGAATGAAAGAGGGGGAATATTTTAGAGGCTCTACATCAGAGGCAGTGCCAGTAGCTTGTCTACCACATTGAGATGGCATTTTCCACAATTACAGAGTAATTACTATTTGTATTAATTATTTCACACATATACCTAACTGTATTCATATATATAACTGATGTGAATAAATGCTCTTTAATTAACATTGTCATGGTGTGCATTATTAGAATCACTTCCTGAGTTGGATCATTTAATCTATGAGAGTATCCACCAACTAAACTTCAGTTTCAGCTCTGTATCTCTCCCTTTCACTGAAAAGAGGCGTGATAGAAGCAGAGTATCCAGCAGGAAAGATTAAATGCTGCTGGTCTGGATTTTTTGAGTATTAGGAATAGTGTTAGTATTTTAGTAGATGAAAGAAATCATTTAAAGAGTATCATTACCCCAGCACAGTCCCTCCCCATCTACAAACTGAAAAGTGTAGGGAGAACCAAACGAGGCATCCAGCCTAGGGGTTCAGAGAGTGATGTGAAAAGTTCAGTCTAAGAACAAGAAAATGACTGATGCCCAGACACTAGTTTCTCTTTAAATATTTCATCTGCTTTTATATATATATATAGGTCCTACCAATTCTAGGAAAATCATGCACAATCAGTAAGAAAAAAAATAAACAGAAGTCAATGTATACAATTATAGATACATTGCACACGTGTCTGTATACATTCCCTGCCTGTCCCTACAAAATTACATAGTTAACCTCTACTGATTTAATGAAAACACAGTCTGTACTATTCTGAAACTGGGGAACTGCTCTTCCCTGTGGGAGCACAGATCCACCCAGCAGAAATAGTTATGTTTAGCCACCCCTGTGTTTTCCGTTCCCTAGATTTTATTTTCATTTGCTGAAAGGACATAACTTGATTCACATCCAGGCATATAAAAATATTATATTTTTATATATAGTTTTTTATATATAAAACTATATTTTTATATATACATTTTGTAAAAACCTTTAACTGGTGCTACAAAAAGAAGCAAGTGCAGAAGAGAAGGAAAGAAAGGATGCTGGATGGAATCTGCCTGTCGAATGGTGTAATCTCATGCTAGGAGCTTGGGGGATGCTGTAATCCCTTGGGAGACCTGGAGTCCCACATCAGCAACCAGCCAGGAGGAGCCCACATCATCGGCCTGCAGGTTTCACTCGGTGACTTGATCAATACTCAGCCTCCAGCTCAATTCAAAACCACCCAGACGCAGAGAGGCTCCTTGGGCTCAGCTGATGCTCTGCACTGAGTTCCACTGCGTTCCTGAGACAGCAGGTTACTTGGAAGCTTATGGCATAACAAAGTGTGGATGGGGGGAAGAGAAACCACAAGCAAACAAACCTCTCTGTAACTACGAACTTACTGGCATGAAGTTATCTGTTCCTCCTGTCATTTCTCCCTCTCCTACCACCACAGCAGAGAGTAAAGGATAGAAAGTACTTTTCCTGAAAAGCTCTTTTTTTGTGTGTATTTTTTTTTAACTTGTACGTTTTGTGGTGAAGAGAATCTGATTATTGAGAAGAAAAAGAACAGCAGATGAGAGGGCCAGCCTCCCCCAGTTACAGCCTCAGGGGCTCCTGCACCGTTCCTGGACCGCAATAACGTAGCGTCGTCCAGGCACGGCATCGATGACGCCTGCCAACATCAGAAGAGACACCAGGACATGTTGGGACATCAATACCCACCTTCAGCACCCTGCCACATGCCAGGAGCAAGGAAAAATCTTCTAAAAGGAATTTTTACATTCCCTTTAAATATCTTCCCTTTAGTCATTCTCTTCCCTGATAAGTGACCAAACTGCTTTTTAGAGTTGAAGAAGGTTGACCCTGCCATTAAGTATCAGCCCCAACTCAAATCCTTTTTATGTCTGGGGAAACTAAGTTTCTTCAAATCTCCAGTTTCTCATAGCGAAGAAAACTGCACCATGTCTAGAAGCAGATTTGTACTTTAATGACGCAATAAATTGACCAAGGTGCTGAGAACATCACAGAAAGCCAACCACGGAGCTGGCTGTGCTTCCAGAGACAAAATGCAAAGGGATATGGATGGCACTTCCAACAGCTGAGATAATCCTTTAAGGTAAGGCCTGAGTCCTGCTGGGAAACTTCAAGGAACTTGAGTCACTTTTGCAATGTTTTAATAGCTTAATCCCAGTATAAAGTACATGTAAATCAGGTCAACCAACATCTTTCCTGACATCTTTTACTACCTCGCTGTGTAAGCTTAAGAAAACCACTGTATTCATGAGAATTTATCTTGCTACACTGGTTCATGGAAACTAGTTGATAGTGAGATACTGCTCCACAAGAAACAGAAGACTGAAATTACTCCATGGTCTACATGAGAGTCACAGCAATAAGCTAAACTAAGGCCATGAACATTAAAAGTTGAAATAAAGGAAGAAGGAAGGAAGGAAGGAAGGAAGGAAGGAAGGAAGGAAGGAAGGAAGGAAGGAAGGAAGGAAGGAAGGA
>JAWLRI010000853.1:72739-112991 GCA_034781795.1 Crypturellus tataupa | reverse complement strand
GAAAGAAAGAAAGAAAGAAAGAAAGAAAGAAAGAAAGAAAGAAAGAAAGAAAGAAAGAAAGAAAGAAAGAAAGGCACCTGCAGTAGGATATGAATAACAAAAAACATTCTTGCCCCCATGAGATCAAGAAATGTGTCTGAAAATTTCAGGAGAGCGTAACAGTTTATGACCAAAGTAGGCAATCCATGGATACCATAGGAAAAAAAATTAAAAAGCAGCTACTTTTCTTTATTATAGGCCCCCTGCACTAAAACAAATAAATATATCCACCTCCAAAGCCAAATAACTTGAGAAATGTAATCATCTCAAAAATAGTTTCCAGAACCGAATGTGGTGACAGGGTGCAGTAACCCATATCATTTTCATTTATTTAGCGGTTATGTGCTGTATTCTTATGCTGACAGTAAGAACCTAGCACTGTATTTTTATCTAAATAATAATATTCATAAAAGATTTAAAGTAAAATAAATAAATCCCACCCACTGGGATGAATTGCTAATTATAGATTATAAAAATCCTTGATTCGAAACCAGGCATAAAGAGATTCCTTTGTACCATCTTATATTCTGTGAAATCAGTGTCTCACAGCATATAAAGCCATGAGCATATAAAAAAGTCATTAGGTAAGAAATCCATTATAAATCTAATATTAGACTATGGGAATTAATTTACAGAATAGTATCAATGCCATTATGGAGTCAAAGAGCAGTTTATCAGATCCATAAACAAACCAAGCATCAGCTGCTATGCTTGTTAATGGGAATAAAAACCAGCTAATGGAAACAATGTTGAATGAAAATGTTCAGAGGTCTGCAAAGCACAGAAATTTTGCACTCGTTTTTAAACAGCTCTGTTAAAAATCAACATTCATGACTCACTATTCCGGCACAGAGCTATCTGATAGCTCAGAGGAATGGCTAGCGGATATCCCTCCAAAAATATTGATTTGTGACTACCATAGTACATCTGGTAGGATTTTTTGCCTTTTTTTTTTTTTAAGAGCACATTATATATTCAGAGTTCTGGCAAATCTCGCGGTCCGTGTGACATGGGTAAGATAATGCTGCTTGTCATCTCTCTGTGCTCTCTAACTCTCTTAAGGAAAGCAAGCAAAACAAAAAGGCCATGAGTCTAGAAGGGGGAGTCCTGACAGTGTTAAACCTAATGTTTGCTCTCCAACAGAACCTGTGGGGCTGGATGCTCCCAAAACATAATGGAAAATACATGTTAAGGACTTAAAAAAACAACACAAAGTGTATCAAAATTTCTTCATCCAGACACATAGGAGACTTTCCAAAGTGCTAAACAGACCTCTTTTACCTCGGCTGGAGTTGTGCACAAGTAGTCTTTTCTATAAAAACAGAACTGAGATTGGGTTTTAGGAATCTGAAAATCTGATCTGCCTGGATCATTTCAATCATCTGAGAACTGACAAGATGAACTGTCTGCCCCAGCATGTCCCGTCTAGATTATGACACATTATGTATAGCACACATACACAAAAGGCAAAATATTCCAAATGAGATGTGGTCTTCCCATAGGACATAAGCTTGTGCAAACGACATGGATGATGAATTTATCTTAATTGTTGAAAGTCACCTACCTAAAGCTAAGAAGTTACCTACCTGAGTAGGTAACCCAAATTAAACTTGAAAGATGTTTGAAGTTACCTACCTAAACACATATGTAGAAATGCTGTTGATTCAGTTATTGCTATCCTTCTAGTCCTGTTCATAGCCTCAAACTCACAAGAAGCACTAGAATTTCTTCCTTTTTTTTTAATTATTTTTTTTATTTTTTTTTTATTACCAGGTCCTACATGTCAGTTCTTAGGCTGACAGTATGAGGAGATGATCAGCATGGACGAGTAACTGGCTCGGTAACGCGGCTGGGCTCTGTGGTCCCAGTTAAGGTCTTTTCCAGTTTGATTCCAGTATGGAGAAGAGTTTTTGTTTCTGAGCCTGACTTTACTGCAGTGAAAATCTGAAAAATCATTAAATAGAAGCAGATTTGTCAGCCTATCTCAAGATGCATCCTTCATGCTTCAACTAACAACAACAACAACAAGCTATTCCCAGCAAAGGTGTCTTTCAACTACAGTAATTAAAATAGCTGTCTCCATCTCTGCTATTCCTAATTGTACTTCAATCATTAGCTGGTCTTTAAAGCACTATTTCCTTGGTAGGATACATCAACAGACTGCAGCAGGCAGGATCACACTGTTTTGTTCTGTTTTGTTTTCATCAGGGGCCAATTTATCACAATGTAAGAAAGATAAGTGACACAAAAAAAGGAGAGGAACCCATTTTTTCAAATCTATTTTCTCTCCTGCACACAATTTATGGATTCCATACAATTTGGCAGAACCATGTTAGATCCAAAGTGACATACTTGCTAATAGTTTCCTTAATTTCTATTTTTTCCTGTGACTGTACAAATACCATGGCCTCAAACAGCCAGACAAGAAGCCCAACATACACTTCTGAGCAGCAGAAGCCTGAAGAGGAAGGTTCACAATATAATCAGGCTGGTCTATGTATGTATCTGCAATGTAAATCCCAGAAGAGTGATTTACTAGAGTAACTAAATATTATTGTATTCCCAGAACAACACGGGGAAATATTTAGCTTATTTACTTTTGGCTGTCAAAATGCAGAATGCGCAAGTTATCTAAGCTCTATGAAAAGTTAATGAAAAGAGATAGGCTTCAGAGGTTGAATCATGCCTGTCCGAGACAGTCTTAGAAAAGGATGAATCACTCTCTGGAGGTGCCTCTCTTTCTGCTGACTATCAAGAGTCCAGATGAATGACTTTCAGGCTGCTGAAGCTAAGCAATTTGAATCCCACTGAAGATACCTGAAGGTAAAGACACAATATTGTTTAATTGAATTTATAGAGCTCAATTCTGATCCAACATTTGCTTTAATCTCAGAAATACCTCAAGAAATTAGAATGATTTGCCAGAAAGCAACAGCACTTGTGACTAATATTCTGCCCCACCATCCTACTTGTGTCATCTTAGTACTGCAGCCTCTCACATTGTCTTCACTGCCAAAAGTAAGAAGTTTTTATAGCAGATAACTAATACATGTTGTCTATCTTGCTATCAAATCCTGCGGGAGTTGATCTTGACCATTCTACATTGCAGTAGAAATGTCCTGTATTTCCTCTCCCCTGGAGCTTTAATGTGGTATGGCTTTTTATTTAACTCATTGTGAAAAATAAACAAACAAAAACAAACAAAAAAACACACTGACACTTCAGTGGAAAGGGTAGAGCATTATTTTCTAGGATTAAATATATATATATATATATATATATATATGTGTGTGTATGTATTGTGTGTAAATTCTTAACTACCTAAAGTACAAGTGAAGTTACAGCCCAACTGATACTAAATTTTGACTATTAAATTGTAATGAAACAAAGAGAATTTTGAAAGCTAGTTTCAAATCAGATTGCCATTCAACAGTTTGGGACAGGATGTGACCGCTGCACACGAACAAGTTATCTTTCTTGAAGACATCCTCCCTACAACTGATCAGGATTTAGCATCAGTACCTACCATTCCCCAACATGCAGGGGATGCCTAAAGGCCTTTTACAGAGCGCTGCAAACTGTTCTCCATCCTTTGTAAGTGCTTAATACAGCAGAACTTGTTTTAGACTCCTATTTACATTTTAAAGAAACTAATTATTGCCTTATCAAAAAGCAGTTTCCTGAGGTGTTCAAAATGCTCCTGCTGCTTTTATTTCATTTTATAAACAGATTACCAATTTGAGAAAAAGAATTTGGGCTTTGGGTGTAACTTGTAGAAACCTTGATGGGATTGAAACACTAACCCTGCAATTTACTAACAAAAATAGCCCACCAGCTAAACCACGCTCTGTTGCTACCACTGTGCAAGAAATAGTCCCAGCAGACCAGTACAAGATGCTTCAAGTTTGTTTGTCAGATCATTTGAAAGCAAAACGAGAAGTGAAATTCAGTTGCAGAAAGAACTAATAACCTTTAAAAACATTCCACAGAAGAAAGTGGGCCATGTGACCCGTGGAAAAGGTGATGGAAAGATAAATTGTTATTTTATCTAAGCATGAATCCCAGTAACCACATCTGGATGAAGATCGACATTGGAGAGAGCCAAGTTTAAAAGCCCCAGAGATATGCCTAAATTTTCAGATTATTTGAAATTTAAAAGACGAGTTTTGATTTGGTCCTGAGCACAGGGATAAATTTCACTCTCTTATAAATATAGGTCAGAAGTGACGGCGATATTTCCATCCCAAGACTATAGAAATAAGTGATCCTAGGTATTTTGTTTCAAATGTTGCCAAATAGCACATATATTAACTATGTATGAGGTTTATCGAGGTTTAACCTGCAGGCGACAGGAATAGATGCGCAAATGGTCACAAACTTTTCAGTAAAACTGCTTGATTAGAAAACAGTTATTTAGCAGCCTTCTCGTTCTGAGCAAGATTTTGCTGAAGAGCCTCAAGGACTGCAGCAAGCACTGGCTGTGCCCAACACAGAGACCCAGCACCATGCTGGGACCTCCAGGCTCTCCCCAGGTGCAGGTTTACCTGGGATGTTGGGTGTTAAGATCTGCATTTCTCATTGCGGTTCCTCATTGCAGCCTCTGGGAGCTTGAATATATGGAGCCAGGAACAGAAAAATCATGAGAAACCATGCTCTCCATTCCACTATGAAGCTTGCAAGTTATACCCAAAGAATAGAAACAGTCTATGCTGAAATACACCATTAGACCTTTTTTTTTTTGGAGAATTTCTGGAATTTGTAAAAAAAACACATAAAGCATAAAAAAGGCAGGCCTAGAACATTAAATAATTGCATTTTATTTAATGAGGCTACCTTAGGGGTGTGAGAAAAGAAGCCCTGAGTGCACAGGAGCTGTCCTGTCCTGCTGAAGTTTAACGTCCCTTCAGCTTGGCAAAGGACATAGGGCAAGAGACTGCTCCTTGGCTCTCTGTTTTGCTTGGACAGAAAAGCCTGTAACTCAACCCGAGACCTCAGAGGTTGTTCTGCGCCTTCCCTGAGACTCCTGCCAAGCGCCTGCCCGGCCACCCTGACCTCGGCCCTGCCACATAAGACTCCACAGATGATTCTTTCTACTGAACATTCCTCATCGCCCATTAGGAGGCAAACACCAAGATAGACAGCATTGCCCAAAGGATGAGTCCTCTCCTTTACCCCATCGCTTGGAGTCCACCAGACAGACAGAAACCTCCTCCTGTTTTCAGTATTGGGCTCCACGGCCGACTTTCTGAAGCTGCTGAATACCCACAGCTCCCGCAAAATCAATGAGGGCTGCAGGCGCTGTTCAAAAACAAGTTGCTAATAACTTTTAGCACATGACAATATGTTCCAGCTTTTTGTCTGTTCCTATTTCTGTATTTCTCTTTAATTCCAACACTGTTTAGAAATGGCTCCCATAGCCACTATATTTTTCCTCTTTTTGTTCTCTAAACGGCACATTACTTTTTCATAGGATGTAATTTCTCCTGCCATACTTTTTTGATTGTCTCAATGCTTCTTTCTAATGTCTGGGACTTACTTTTATCTGTCATGAGTCTAATCTTCTTTCTGCCTCTACAATTAGTTTTACTGTACATTAAACATTGTTCAGAGATGTCTTATCTGAAAGGCAAGAAAGACGCTGTTATAAACTCGGAGAGATGTCATCATTTAACTAGATTCTGTGATTTGGGACAAGGCACTGTGGGCAATCGAGAGATTCACTGTTTTATGTAAAGTAATTGTCCAAGTTTTATGGTGCTTCTATTTGTATGCAACCATTAAAGAAAGAAAGTGGAGATGAGAAAGGAAAATGGAAAAGATTGATCTCATTTTATAATACCTCAGGACTCTACTTTTTTAAAGTCCCATATTAAGGCTCCCAGTAGTTTGCAGAGATCTGCAGGTTTGGAATAGATTTTTTTTTTCAGTTTTATCAAAGAAGAGTGGAAGCAATTCCATTTTCCGCCAAAGAGCTATTTCTAAAACTGTGGTGTTTAAATGACTGTTGAGTCTACACCTTTGCTCCCTGAACAAAAGGAGAAATAAGACCATGGCTGCTGAAAAGCTGAATTTCCTTCTCATCTCAAGACATTGCTTTTCTGAGCAAACGAGGGAAGAAAAATAAATCAATAAATCTCTTTCCAAAACTGTAACAGAACTAAGATCTGTTCTAAAGAGAAAAGCTACCAGGCTGCAAGATGACACGAATCACAATGTGCTGCTTGGAGGAGCGACCCGATAGCCCCTATGTAGGTGACAGCAGTGGTCCAGTTGCTCATCCTATCTATCACTGAACCCTGGAAAGGTGCTTCAAGTCAAACACATGTTTGAGGAGGGAGAGTTTTGTAGTACTGCCCTGAATAATAAGAATTTGTCAGTGGTAACTCAGAAATAATTATGCATCCTGAAAAGTCTGCTCAAGAAAAATGTAGGATGATGATGAAATCAGTCTGCAATTGGATAGTTTTGTAGAACAGTTCGTTCAAGCCCAGCAAGATTCCATGGAGCCTAAAAGCTGAGTTTGAACATGAAGAACCTCTCTAGTAATTCATTTTAACGCACATTTAAACCAGAGGAAAGCAGGACACGGGCTCTGGCTTACAGATAGGAGCGTACAACGGCTTTTGCTCACTTTTCTTAAACCCTTAGATAATGTTACGTAGTTCATCTAGCTGATACAATCTAGCACTCTACCAAAAGATGCAATCCAAGTCTTCTTCCATGAATTACCTGTCCTCACCTTTTGCCATTTCATCCCCTGGGCCAGAAAATGTGCATGTGCCTTCATGTTGAACTAAATCTGAGTAAAACCTAATTCCAGGAAAGAAAACACAAACATTCATCAGCTCCCTGATGTAGTTCATGGTAGGGCCACATGAATGTCTGTGCTGACAGATGGGAGAAGGAAGATAGGAAGAGAAAGACTTTCATTTTTAGCAGCAGTGCTGTCTTAAACAGCTCATGAAACAATGCTGTTGCTAACCTCAGAATAAACCTTTTCATTTCAGTTTCCCAAGTGTAATAGGAAGTTATTTAAATGATACCTACATTGTGCTATACCAGAACACAATGGAAGGCTTGTTCTGGGAAAAGAGAGTAGAACCAAGATTCACTGCTCAGTTTCTGAGTTTTCCCTGCCAGATTCCAGCACTGCAATAGTTTTGCTTTAAACTAGTGGTGGCTGGACCAAGTGGAAAATAAAATCTGAGTGTTTGCAACAATCATTTGGTTTGCAAAAAAACAAATCTGTAAGAGAATAAGCAGACCTTTGCTATGCTTCCTGGAGCCATAAATCGCAATAGCAGGTAGTCCTTCAACCCAAAGAATGACAGAAGAAAGCTGCATAACGTCATCAGCACTAAGTCCATTGAGTATTTTATCTCCTCCCAAGCCATCATCCATGAAAAGTTAAAGTTTTTGTCCTCTTTCAAGCAAAGGATAAATCAGCTGGGAAGTCTGTCACAGATACTTTATGTCTTTGCAGAAAACTGCAGTTTAGCCAGCAAATATGATAAAGAATATGTGATCCTGTCACCTGTGACATGAAGGATTGCTACACGTTATAGATGCCGCAGATCCGGGTGGGTGTAGTACTTGAAAAAGCCATCGCTGCAGCTGGAGGAGACAAGAGTATCAAGGAGCAACAAAAGGAACCAGAAGTGACACCAGCTGGGTCACTGCCCAGCTCCAGTTCATAAAGTAAAAATCAAAATTTGTCTGCTGACTTTTATCAGACTTTCCAAACCATCTGGAAGTGATTACAGTTTCAAAGGAGAAAGCACGGGAGTTGGATTATTTCTATGACACGTGTTCTGCTAATGAGAGTTTGCCCAGTTTCTTAGCAGTCATCACTCCAATAAATCTCACCTTCTCAGCATTCAACATGGAGGTGGGTGCCACAAATTTTTGAGAATAAATGTATAGGCCCACTTGTGGCCACATACTGACTCCTGTCAAGGTGACACAAAGCTCTGGTCATATTTGTGGGAGGTCTCTACAAGTCATCACAATGACAAAAACCAGCTCCCGTAAGACCTTGCAGTAAGACTAAGTAAGATTTGGAACTACTGCTAAACTGAACTTTTAGAGAACCCAGATAACGACAAATCCCAAACCATGAAACCAAAATCAATCTACAAATTCCCAAGTCTGCTCTGCAGACCAGAAGAACAGAAATTGCAACCACAGTCAAGCTCAATAAAGAGTCTAGTCTTCCCATTTCTGACGGTTTGTTGAGTTCCATCTCCTTTCCCACACCATGACAAAGCTACCTAGAAAAGAGTAAGTATGCAGGGAAATCTCAGAGCTTAACAAAACTAGAAAATGGAGGGTACCATGATACTCAGGTCAACAGTTGGGTAAATACCGTTAGATGTGTGGTTTAGCCATACTGGTATATCTCGTGGGAACTATCTGCTCTTTCTATATTTATCACCCAAAATATAGCAATTCAGCTGTCTGCTCTTTGGAAAGATCTTTGTGCATGAGATATTTCTGATGTTTTAGCCCAGGAAGAAAAGCCTGTCATTGTCATGATGAGCTCTTCTATGAATATACCATGAATCTAAGCAACACAGAGCTCAAGAAAGACACTTATTTTTTTAGGCCATTATTCTGAACAGCGTGTTCAAGTTATTGTCTTCAAGGCTGGGAGCCCTTTTACATCAGATACAGAACAGTGACAGCATAAAACCTACATTATATAAACTCAAAGTCAAAAAATATATGTATATATAAAACCATACGAACACAAGTGTTTTTGAAAATATCTCTGTATCCATTCAAATCAATGACAAGATATTGGTACCATCCAGTCATTGAAACATTTCAATCCTGTCCCCTTGTGCATGTAAAGAACTGAGATTCCAGTGATAATATAATCTTTTGGTATTCTACACACCTGGGGAGGAATTTATTGCTGATAAATGAATCTCAGAGGCATATAAAAACTGATTGAAGAGCTACAGTAAGCATAAAAGACAAGAATTAATTAATTCTGATAAAGACAGCCATGGGCCTCTCCTGCCATGACATCTTCCAAGTTGTTCTGCTGACATCAAGTATTGAAAAATGGTGCTATCTAAAGGTTCAGGGAACAATTCTCCATAAGCTGCAACAATTCTCCATAAGCTGCAAGAAGACCTGAGTATAAAGCTAAACATTCTTCTGAATGAGCAGTCTGGTCATAGACCTCTCATCTAAGCTGGAAGAAAGCAACACAAAATAGTGATTCTACCAAATTTGCCTGAATTCTAGCAGGCCAGTCAGTTAAATCACTAAAAGAATAATGTCAAGAAATAATTTTTTTTCCGCTATAATATGCTCCTAGAAATCCCTTTGGCCAACACCTCAAGCAGCTGAGAAAATTGTGCAGAATATCAAACACTGTCTCAGATTTCCTGGTCCAAGACTGAGCAAAATGCTCCCATACTCCTTCTTTGGAAAACATCCATTTGTATTTCTTCTATCACTAGGCGTAGAATGAACAATCCTTTGTAGAGACTGTAACTCTAAAGCCACATTTCTTTTCAAGATGTATAACCTGAATTTTGCCATATAGCAAAAGTTTAGTAATCCCATATAGGTCCATGTGGTCTATAGGTTAAGGCTTTTGGAGGCAGCAAACAGCGAAAATGGGTTTGGAAAACCCTTTTGCCCAGTTTTGCAACCTGTAACTTTTCACTTGTTTAGTTTAATTCCAACAAAATAAACTTAAATATTGCAGTATCCAGAGCAGTGAAATCCATGTTATTTAAGAAGCAATAATCTCTGAGCAGATGCTGTTTTTAGGGGACCATTCCAGTGTCCCCTGGACTGAGGCTTAGATGTCAAATGCTAACCCCAACTAACCCAGCACAAGCTGACTGCTCTGTATATGCACTAATTTAATCAAATTCAGATTCAACTGAAACTTGTGTTGAAATCAAAGCAATTTGCTCTCTCTTTCACAAGCATAAACCTACTATTTACCTAGCAAAAGCAGGTGCCAGTATATTTTTAAATATTCCATGGCTGCCTCATCTCATCTCTATGGTATATAAGCAGAAACCCTATTTAGAAAACATGAGGCATCTCTGGAATTTTTAGCAGAGTATATGTCTCCTGCTGTCATGTAAAAGCATTACCCAAATTTTCTTGCTAACTATAGTCCAAAATGTAATGGAGAAGTTTGGCAAAAATATCTCCCACTGCCACAACATTCCACTGAGTAGGCATGTTATTTTCCAAATCTGCTACGCTCACTTCCACAGTATCAAATGAGAGCTCAAATGCTATTAATGAACGTAGTGATATGTTCTTAGCAACAAATTCAATCAAATATAGCAAAATGGAATGATGGAGATGAGGACAGACATCCAGTGAGACAGGAGACAAGCAATTCTGAACAGCTGCTGGTGTGAAATACCCTGTCTACAGCACTGCTCGACTCCACACAGTCTGTAGCACAGTAGCAAAAGGCCTGGAAGAGTCATCACTGGTCAGTAAAAGAGAAAAATGCTCTGCCATTTCCTCGGCTTGATTCACGTGTCTCCAAAGGGTTCACAGAGGATTATGTCTGTTAAAACCCAGCTTGGCTCTGGCAATGCATGCTTTTGTCTTAGAATACACACAAAGTAAATATCAGCACAGCACAAGCCTGCTCCGTGGATGATATCTTCCATCTATCCAGAGGTTTCAGGTACCCCTTTTGCTTCCTAAATAATTATTCTCAGGAGCATCCAGAACAGGTTTTTTATACTATAACACTAGAAAATAATTAAGAGAAAGACCTGTTTCAAATTCTGTGTATAAATTAGACATCTTCCACATCCATGTTAGGATGTCCTGAAAATAGATTAATTTTTTTTTATATCCAAAATATTATAAAGCAAATAAACTATATCAGAACGAAAAGTAAATTCATGCTTGTTCTCTAGTTTCATTGCCGGAAGCTGACCTATAGTTAATACTGATCTTGGCCGAGGAACTCAAAATGAGCAATTTATCACTTCTTCAGATAGTAAAATGACCTCTTATAGAACAGAATATCAAAGACACTAAAATAAAGGATTAGCAGCACAGAATAATAAGTGGGAAAGTATGAAAGAAAATAATTACAGATTTTTCATACCTATATGCTAACTGAATCTATTCAAATTCTCATTTCATAAAAGAAGTGGGAGCTCTACTTACTTTCACAAAGACGTCTTCTCAACTTCCCCCGAATTTTATCAATGGCGTTGTAATCAGAAACATGAAACACATGAGCAGACTTGGGTTCTGAAGCAATTTCATCCAGTTCCTCTTTCAAGGCTTCCCCAACACCCACAGCAAAGATCCGAATCCCAGCCTGATGGGCTGCGGTGGCTGCATCTAAGACATAATCCTGGCTTCTTCCATCCGTCAGAAGGATGGCCACCTTTTTAACAGTTTGGTCACTAAGTCTCCCACCTGCTTCTTTGGAAAAACTGTAACTGTTGATGTACCTGAGAGCATCTCCAGTGTTTGTGTTACCCCCATAATACTTAATTTTTCGTGCGGCTTCTTTAATTTCCTGACGAGTTTTGTACCTTCCCAGGTCAAACTCCGTGGTTGGCCGATCACTGTACCGCACCACACCGACATGGGTTTTATCTGGGCCAATCTCAAAAGTTTCCACCAAATTGGCCACCCACTGTCGAACCTTCTCAAAATCTTCTTTTCCAACGCTGGAGGAGGCATCCAAGATGAAAACGAGGTCGTAGTGGACGTTCTTGCAGCCTGCAGGAGGGGTAGAATATGTCACTAAGGGAAGCTGGAAGACAAGTATTGGACAAACCAAATATGCTCTAGGTATGTCTATTTAGTAAATGATTTGGAGTAAACTCTTTCCCTATGCTACAGGAAAAATGTAGGTTCTCAGCCTTTCTTCCTTGTGACTCATCACACCTATTTCAGGCCATCCACAGCAGATCAGCACACATTTCACCTTTAAAGACAAGCCCTCTCTTTTTCTGCTTCTTTGCTTAGTTTTTCGCCTGTACTTTCTGCATGCATTTGAAGTTATTTTTCCCCTTAAGAATCCCAGTGCAGTTACTTTTCTGTCCCACTTACTCATGTAACCCTCTGAAATGACCTTGGCAAATCAAGAGAGTTGCCCTGACCTTGCCTATGCCCATCCTGACATTGACTAGTGAAGCTTTCATGCCTCCCTTTTCATTAACATTATGATTTATTTATCCTTAGCTAGAAGCAGTTCTTCTGCTCAGCACGATCCCTTGTTGAAGCAGGTTTGTAACAAGATTATTTTGATTTTGAGGCTGGTGAGTCCACCCCTGACTATTGACTAAAGAATGACTCACTGAATACTGGGATAGCTGCCTTGACAACAAAGCACAGTTTCTTTGTAAGAAAAAAGTTCATGTAGCCCCACAACCACCCTTTGGGCTCTAGCCGTGATATTTGTAATCTGAGGCCGGTGTAATCTGAAAGGCAAATGTATTTTAATTGCAGCCTTCTTGTCCTGCAAACCCAGACTGGTCATATACTTGTCAGCCGCTTGCCAAGGAAGTAGATCTCCCAGGAGATATCTTGTAGCTCTCTCTAAGTATATCCAAGCCAACACACCGTATAATCATAAAAAGTCCCAGACAAACAAAGATTATCATAATACACCAGTTGGACAAAATACACATCCCATATATATAGGCTTTATTTATTTGACTGTTACATGCAATAAATCCTAACAAATTATTGAAGTTTTAGGGCTGAAAACATTTCTACAAACTCAACTTATCTATGATCACAATAAAAATTTCTCTAGTAGTTCTAGTCTCATGTCCCTTCACAAAGTACAACTGCTTGCATTGAATCAATGGTAAAAAAGTTAAGTTTAATCAATCATGTGAAGAACAGGCACACATAAAATGATGCAAGACAAAAGAGCTGGTCCATATCGGCGCCCCTGACATTTTATTTCTGTTGTTGTTACAGGGATTTTCTCTTCCCAAACGACCTGGAACTGTTATCTCTGTCCCATAATCTGTTGGCAGTTGCCTTTAAACCCTTCCACTTTGATCAGGGTCTGGAGCAGCCCACATCTACCATATTAGTCTTGATTCCTGTTTTACTGTAGAGAACTTATTCCCCAACTGTTCTCACTATGACCATGTTAACAACCTCCTATGGTCTCTGACGTGGGCTGAATAATCTACGTCCCTTGGCCATAAAATCTGGGTATATTCATAAGAATACCTGACTCCAGGGCGTGCTTGCTGCAGGGAGTTCAGTTCTCCATACATTAACACAAGTTGTACAGTGCTAGGACCAGATCTGTACAGCAAAACAGCTGGTGCTGAGAACTGGACATCCCCAGCATGCACGATTTGCACGTTTTCATGCCAGATTAGTTCCAGTCAGGTCCTAGCAACTAAATGTCCATTAGTCACTGAAGCTCATTACACGCACTTCTGAAGCACATCTTGCAGTTCAGTTTCGTCAGAAATTGATCCAGTTCTGCTCCACGAAGTGAAACAAAACACAGTAAGTGGAGACACTTAGAAGATTAACTTTGGAAGTTTAATCCTTGTTAGGGATCTCAGAGCATCCCAGTTACGGAGAGGCTGGGCTGTCAGGGCTCGGTTGTTCTGGGTCGAGCTCTTCCAGAGAGCTCTGCTGCTAGAAGTTTCTTTTCCTTCCCATTGAATCTGCTTCTAAGATGACCCTCCTGCCCTTGGTCCTTGCCTGAGCCACAGGCTGCCTTGGCAGCCTCACCCGGGACCTGCCCCCTGCCATGGACTTACAAGAGCTGCTGTTGACCCAGACACTACAGGTCTCTCCAGACCCGGTCCTGATCCATATTTGCTGGCTTGTGTTCCTGACACCATGCCAGTTTTGTCACTATGAGTTTGTTTGGCCATCTGGAGTTTTGGCTGAACCTGGCTACTATCATGGGATCGGTCCTGCTCACCTTACTGAGGGTTGGTGGCTGCTGAGGCCCCTGAGCTCCTGGCCCTGTGTCCCCCTCAGTTCCCCTAGACTGTCCTTGCTGCACTCCTGGCCAAACTAAAGTCCTGATGTTAATGCATGCTTGTTCTTTGCATATCTTAAAGGATATAACATGTAACAGCAAAAGGTATACAACTAATCTCCACTTTCCTACAGGAACAAAAATCACAATTTCATTAATCTATTTTATCTGAAAGAATATTAATTAAGTGAGATTAATGAAAGAATGTAAGGTCTAAGTATGTAATGCACACGGTACAGACCTCCCTGTTGCTTATTTTAACGATTCTCAGTAGGCAAGATGATTGCAATTTAAAAACAAACAGAACGAAACAGAACAAAATGAATCCTGTCTGTGTTCAAGGGCAACGAGCCTTAAAAAAGGGGGGGTTTCAAGATTTAAAATGTCATGTCTGTTCAGACAGTACTGCAATGAAGAAAAAGATGATCTTTCAGGATCATTTTCTCAGAGTCAGTAATTCCTTCTTACAGACCTGATGACAGGGAAATGAAATGCTGCAGAAAAGCTTTTAGTAAATATTAATCTGCATTTTTAGCACAATAATGTCCACTGTTGGACAAAATTGATTGTTTTCCAGGAATAGTATAATAATATTGTTTACTGGCAGCAACAGTTCATGTTAAGGGAATATGGAATATAATTCATAGAGAGAGAACTCCAGTTTTGCAATTACAGAAATGCTCTCTGGAAACATCATTCCAGGAGTTACATTCATTCACTGAGACACTGAGTCATCCATTTTGCTATATTGTCATTAAAAATGGTTCATAAACAAGCCACAAGTCTTGAATTATTTAAAGTAATCACAGAATGAACACAGAAATGGTATCACCATATCCCTTCTGTTCTGACTGATCCACAAACAGAAAAAAAAGGATAAGTTTCACTTTGTTTTGTTATTAACCTCTTGTCCCTGTTACACTTTTTCCAAAATGTTGTACATAGATCACATAAGATCACTGTAGAGAAGCTATTTGTTAGACTGAGAGCCAGGCTAAAAACTCCTTTTCTTTAGTATAAATTAGCTACAGAATAGCATCTCTCCTAGTAAAGAAGCCAGAATGTCTCCATCTCAAAGTACTGTTGGGCTTCTACACCAGTAAACTAGGTAGGTCTACAGTCATTTTCTGGCTCTAAGGTATGGTCAGGTTCACACCGCTATGATTCAACTGTTCCTATTAGTTCAGGAAACAGTGGCTTTGTCAAGACATGGAAACCTGTCTAAGGCTACTCAAGGCTGTAAGAACAACCCTCAGCTGCACTGTCCCCTCATGCATTCAGTGCCATCTGGGAGAAAGTGCTCAATGGCACAGGCCAAAAAACATGTGAGGGATCATGCCACCAGCTAGAGGGCATGAACCATTAGACAGCGTCCCAGCCCTGTTTAGCTGACTAGAAAACTTCAACTAGGAACTAGAAAAGTGCCACCATTTCCATCTGAAATCTGTAGAAAGCAATAGCAGAAGTTATCTCAACACCAACACAGGGTAGATGAGGCATATGCAGAGTAAACTGTACGCTGCTCTTAGCTGAGGTAGCACTATTAATCCTGCAGAAGCAGCACAGTCTAGTTAAATCAATCCTTAAGCTATCTCTATCCTTAAAAAGGCTAAAAGATCTGTTTTACCTTTTCAGTGCTGAATGACTTAATGTCTAGCTTGTTTTTTTTGTTTGCTTGTTTTATTTTTTTTCCTCAGACAAGTACAAGCCCCAGCTGCTGCACGAGCAGATACATGCAACAGCAATGCCTACCTGCTCTTTGTGCCTGGCTTTTCCCTCCACTGAAAACAAATGCAAGAAGAACCAGGAGATGGGGTAAACGGCACCTTCCCGTCGCGGACATATCTCCTTTCTCACATCAGCTTGTCTTTTCACCGTGGTAAGAAGCGCGCTATAAATCCAATCGTTAGCCTAGCAAGAAAGGAGAGGAAAACAAAGAGCAAGTGTTAACCCACAAAGACACAAACAGAAGCAATGATGCAAGTCAGAGGAGCAACGTTTTGGGGACTTGTCGCTTCTGCCTGTCATTTTAGTTGACTAGACACAAACCACTTAGACAAAGAGGCAAGGAGTTCACCTACTTTTCGAAAGCTATAGTCTTTCACAGGCTCCATTCAATGTGCCACAGCCTGAATTGAAAAAGGATAAAGATTACAAGATTATTATACTTTAATTGAGCCCACTGCCAACTACACAATCAATGCACTGGAGTGGAAACCATTCCTGACCTGGCCCTCCCACACATCCATCATTAGGAGATGCACGACACAGAGCCAAGATAAAATCAACTGCAAACCACACAGAACCAGTTGCCTCCTCACCCTGTGCTGCTTCGAACTCCTGAGCCTCAAAAATGATAAAAATGTCACAGTTTTCATATGTGTACTTTTGGTTATCAGTCCTTATACACATGAGAAAACTCAGCAGCTTCAAAACACATCTTCCAATTATTGGTCTAAAGAAGTGCAAAAGCTCCAGTGGATGATCCTCAGTTTAAAGTCATTGGTTCAAGTATACCTTGATGAAAGCCATTTAAGTCAGCCAGTATCATAACAAGTCAAGCTGAGTGCCCGGGTTGTAGCCACATTTTCTAATACTAGACCAGCTCTTTTTTTTAAATTATTTTATTATTTATCTGTTGTTGCTGTTTTATTGATATTATACAGATCACATAGCTTTAATTCTGTGTATTAAGCTATACATACAGTGGAAAACATTTTCCTTGTATCACTGTACAAGGAATCGCTTTGAAAAGCCTTCTCACAGCTCCTGAAAACTTCTTCTTTAGTGCACAAGTTACTTTTCCCCTGTTTATTGCATTTCTGCTCCCTCTATCTTTTAACACACATACTAGCTTCTCACTGTTGACTGCAGGGCACAGAAGGTGTGAAGGGAACACTGCGTGTTGTACATCATTGTACATCTAGGATTGACTATGCAGTCTAGGATTTCTTTTTCTTAGCAATAAGGTCCTGGGAGAATTCCAGACAAACAAGAATTGTGTCAGAATTTAATTAAAAGTAGACTTGATCAGCCAAATGTTAGAGTTTTCTTTACAGCATATATCAAAGACAAACCAAAAATCATTTTCATTTAGGAAATAAAATAAAATAAAATAAAATAAAATAAAATAAAATAAAATAAAATAAAATAAAATAAAATAAAATAAAATAAAATAAGCACATATGTAGTCATTGAGAGGTAGTTGTAAATCCTTTTTCCCATGCAACAGCAGGACAAAACACAAGTCCCTGAATTTCCAAATTCCATGTCATATGCAGATAAGGAGAATATAACACACCTAATATATCCTGTACTCTTTAAATTAAAAAAAAAAAAAGAAATGAAAGTGATGGAAAATAAATGCAAGAACGGATCCAAAACAAGAAGCTGCTTATCCCACCATCCCCAAACACAGAAGATACAACCAGGTGTTGTAGTTTACACCTCAGCCAGACGATGTCCCTGTGACACAGTGAGGTGCTCAGGTTGGAGCTAAGGAGAAAAGGAGCAGAAAAGAATGAAAATATCCCCGTACCCTCTGGTCGCTAAATTTACTTCTAAATAAACACATTAGTGAAATACCAATCAGGCAGACTCCTGCAGAGGGAGGAGGGCATGTGTTGCTCAAAATAGCCAGGGGAGCCTTCGGCTCCAGGTTTTTCCTCTGTGTTATTTCTTAGGAAATGCTGGTTTTGGTACTGGCAAGGCAGGAGCCAGAGCCCAGCCCTGCCAGTATGAGCAACCAGAGACCCCATCCAGCCTTCAGGTTTTCAGTGCTGAGTGCTCAGAACGCTGCTTCTCTGTGTCTGGGCTCACACAACATCAAAGTTTTATAAATACACTGTTAAAAACAACCTTTGCCAGCTGCTAGCGCACATTAGACCAGGATAAAAAGAGCAAACCAGCCGCCGGTGTCACTCAGCAGAACTGTGTTGGGACAGACGGACACCAGCTTCAAATGGAGCTCATGTTCTAGGCCAAAAAAGATCTCAGAAGAGACTTTTAGGTCAAGAGCTAAAAATAATGGCATAACATCACAGCATCTGCTTAAAATCTATGAACTTTACCTGTGGTAGCTATAATATTCACTGGTGTTTCAGTATTAGTCTTGCATTCACTTCAAAATACATCACATTTCAATAGCACGGAGAATTGAATCAAGCTTCCTAACATGTCTACTTTATGTAGGGACGTTTCGGCAAGAAAAAATTGCCCCCTTCACATCAGCATGACTCATATGGTGGCAATCACATCCCAGGGTTCCCAGAGCAGGGCTGGAGGTGAGGCATTTTCACGGACGGGTCTCCCACTTTCTCACTTCACCACCATGAGATGGAGCTGGGCTTGATACTACAAGAACTGATGGGTGTTTTTGCGGTTGAAAAGAAACCAAGAAATGGGAAAGTTTAGGTTTCAGAGAGGCCCAAGAACAAGTAGTGCTGTTTAGTAGACCCCATTTCCAAATGGCCTATTTGTTTTTCTCTCTTTTTTTTTTCCGTCATGTCTAGTTCAGACTACCATGTAACAGCATTTTTCTCTCAAAGTGGCATAGGACAATGGTTCTTTTTTTTTTTTTTCCCCCAGTTTATTATTGTGGGATTGCCTTGTAGTACACGTGGATGTACGAAACAGTTTTCCAAAAAGAACTGGCAAACCCTGTCACATCTAATTTTGTTACTAAACTGTGGACCCTCTAAACCGGTGTCATGCTTTTAACAGTTTAATGGGAAATAAAGAACTGAATCATTCTGATTACAGGCAAACATCATGTGGGAAAGGCACCCAAGCCGAAAAGCATGCTATTAAATGGAAGCGTGAGCTCTACACTTAAAATACAGGCAGAGTACTGATCTATTCATCCACTTCACAGCTGAACAAACAATGTGCAGAAGACGGACACCAGCTCTATACAACCTCCAGCGCTGGTAGAGCATTTTCTGGGGGGTTGGTGTAGAGTTTTAGGTCAATGTGCATCCGCTCATGGGCCTCTCTGCTTTTAAACAATAAGCAAACACACTTTGGGAATTTTATGTCCATAAAAAGCAGCATTAATAAAATAAAATAAAAAAAGCCAAAGGAGAAGTGGGTTTTCTTGTTTTCAAAGGTATTTTTCGCTTCTGCTCGCTGTTGGACTTCTCTTGCACTCCTGCATTTTAAGGGATGCTGCTTTGTCTTCTTGAGCTTTATCCCTTATGGTTGCTAGGAACAGAGCTATGGCTCTGCAGTCCAAAAAATGCTGCACAGGTCCAGAGCTGAACTGCCTAGTTGGAGTCCCTCCTGCTTGCTTAGTGCTTGTTTCTGTAGGCGCTCTCATAGAAGCGACATCAAAGAGCATCCCGACATCAGCTTACATGGAAAAGAAGCTCCCTGTTGGGAATAAGAAATCAGTGCTTTTTATCCTGCTGTCTCTGTCTTTGTCCTGCTTAATCCTGATCTGGAACAACCACGGGGACGCAGGTCTAACCGTGGTGCTCAGAGGATCTGTCACGTTCTTGCAATTCAGGAGTCAGACGGGAAACGTGTTTGCAAGAAGAGAAAGAAATACACATCTTTCTTTATAAATGGAATTTTGGAAAAAATAAAAAGAAAAGAAAGGACAAATACAAAGATTGTGTCAGAGTGGAAAACTGCACTGCAGTTTTTAACATAAGAGATTAAAACACAAATGCTAGATATTCCCTACCTCAGGCCCTCCAGATGCTGCTCTGCTGTCCTGTTTTTACAGATGTCACCCACACTGAAATCCAACTGATGTAGAGATGGAAAAAAACAAGCAATTTCTCTAATCTATTGCATCCTTCAGAGAAACAATTCAGTCACAAAATTGTATTAATAAATAATAATAATAAAAACCCCTCTGGAGTCAACAGTAAGATAAGCATTTCAGCAGTGTGATCTAATAAAACTGCTTATACCTCATGCCAGCAAAAGTTCAAAGACCCTGCAGGGACAGCGCAAAGATCAATGATTCTAGGCTGAATGTGCAAAGTATGCCTAGTTATGGACTTCAGTGGGCTCGTTAACATATCTGAACCTTTTCTGGAGGCTACGTTTTACTAAATCATAACACCGAACTGTTCATCTTGCCATTGAATGCAAGGGATGGAGAGGGAGTTGATATTATTACCCTGCTTAATTTCACCCATTCGCCTGCTGCCATGAAACATCACCATATAAATGTTCTAGCAGTGCTGGCATTCATAATTCGATTTTAAATGTCTTTGGTACCCTGCTCTGAAGTAGAGGTTAGCCTGGGGTGAAAAGATTGTGTCCAATTATACAGCTTTTCATAAAAAAATAAAAAAAGGATGGAGCACTAATACATTTGATATCTTGGTACAGTCAGCTTGTTGATCATGTCTCTTCCAACTACTGAACTGAGCAATTTAATTATCTAAATTATTGCTGATATGAGCAGGAAGCAGACCATATAAAAAAGAGATGGATTTTCTTCCCCCTCTCCATCAGCCCGTACCATCATCTATCTTTGCTTGATGCTTTTTAAAGAAATAATCCAACAGCATCACTGGAACATATGCATCTTCCTAGACCTGATCCAAAGCCAGCTGTGGCTAATGAAAGGAAGGGCCATTGATTTCAATGGGCTTTATGTCAAAAGCAATGTGAATGATAGAGCAAAAATTAGAGCAGCTGGTGAGGTATTTTGTTCAGCTAGAGCTGATCCCAAACGTGCTGAAAGCGAGGAGGAGCCTCTCAGCAATTCCATAGCTTGTTGGATGGAGCTGTCCATGCACTCTGCTAATGAACAGATCACCAAAGTCTGCTCTGAGTGATGGAGAGGCTATGGGGTCCAAGACATCCCTCCAGTTCTAGTATCACATCTCAAGGACCATCTCTAACTGGATCCCTTAAAATCACAGATCAGTCCTACAATGATGGTTAGCCTAAATGTGGTCTGCAGCTTTAGAGAAGAAAGGGGGCAGTGGGAAAGATGAGCAGAGGACACAGAACCACCAGTCTCTTGCCTCTAAGAAATGCATTACTACTACAGAGTACTTGGTACTGGAACTACCAGAATCCATGACAATTTAATATTTCTGGTGTTAGAAAGACTTGTGTGGGATAGTAAAGTACATATGGAACCATTACATGAGAAAAAAATAGTAAGTCGTTGTTTGCTAAGTGATTGAAGTCTGTTCTGGATACTCAATGAGACAGGAATCACATGGAAAAAAAAAAAAAGAAAAAAAAAAACACACAAAGTAGCATAATCAAGTGTCTTAGAAGATCATAAAGGATATGCCAGCACTGGAACTTCCTGACTTCTGCAGGCTCCACTTTGTAACTTTAAAAATGATCTTTTAACTTCCTTTGCGCTGCACAGACACATGCAGGAAAAAATGTTCGAAAGAATCAGAATTAGAATTCAGCAGTTCCTGGCTCCTTAACCTATGCTTAGATCATGCAACCCTCAAATTGATCCTTTGGTAGATACATCCACCACAGTCGCTTTAAAACGAGCTATTACTGGTCGCCTGCCAAATTGCTGCGATTCTAAAATACCCTAAGTACCAGTTGAGGACTTTGTAAAGTATTTTTGCCTGCTACAGCCACACAGTGTCTTCAGGCCTAAACCTTGATGCAATAGCTCAAAGTTTAACTTTTCAGAGATTTGTGCTGAGAAAGTTAAGTTCAGATTTAAATTGTGTTCTTGCACATAAAGCGTAGAAATCTCTTAAACGGACTGGCTAAAAGAAATAAAATAAACTAGTCTGTGACAAATCATCTTTATGAAAGGATCTGTTGGGTCCTACAGACTGGGTTTAGGGCACTTCCAAATCCACACGGCCATCCTCAAATTTATCTTATTAACATCCAAACGGACTGCACTGATATGGTGGGATGAGCCACATGCTTGTCTGTCCCAGGTCTTTGATGGGACCAGCCTTGGTACACGCTCTTCTCCAATGCTCCAGCTGCCAAGAGGGGCACAGAAATCCCAATTTGCCCACCAAACATTTGGATCTGGCCAAAACCAAGACTTACAGGCATGCCACACAGTGCAGTTGTCTCGGTCTTCCAGCAAAACCCACCAGGAGCTAGAAACAAGCTGCATCCCTTACGAGCACTGAAAAAACATGTTCTCAAGTGATACGGTAGAGAAAGCCACAACCAGAGGTTCTAATTGCTTAACTGCTCAGAAATGCTTTGGCATCATTAATTAGTTTGTCAGAAAAAAACATATTGCACCATATGAACACATGTGTTTATCAACTCGACAAGTCTTAACCTTGTCTCACCCCAGCTAATGAGGAATTTCAATTTCAAAAGAAATTCTACGTACCAAACATAAGCTCTATATGACTCTCCTGTTAGCAGGCAAGTTACAAATTGATGCCCCCAAATAAAATAATTATCACAACAAAGGCTAAAAGGGAATATCCCAGAGTGTACATGGATCCAAGGGATCATAAGGGGAAGTTTTGCCCATCACAGGTTTCGTACTTGGGATGCCAATGCCTGGAAACAGCTATCTTCTTTCTTCAGGTTTACTTGCTGTAAGATCAAGAAGATTTTCATGAATTTAAAAATGAACTATGAGTTCAATGCTTTAAGACACACACTGCTATAGAGTAGTATCCAAATCTAGCAGCTACTTTCTCAGTGCTGCCTTGTGGCTAGAATAAATTCGCTTTTATTTTTCCCTTAATTCTCGCTAGTGCTATGACTGATTTCAAGGGGCCCAGCAGGCCAGCGTGGAGAACATAGCTCAGGAGCACTAGGTTATTCAGTCCTGGCCAGCACACAGAGAGAGCGAGTCCCCAGGAAGAGGCAGGATTTGCCTCCAGCAAGATGGACTCACCAGGTTCCATCCTGGCAGTGACTGCTCTGTAGGACAAATTTCCTCTGGAAAGCATTAGTCTAAGCCTCTTTAGCAACGACCTGGAAATTGGAGACTGGAGACTTGGAGGTCATCCAACTTGCTGTAATTTTATTTTAGAATTCTCCTCTCCTTTCACCCAAATATCCCCAAATATATCGCTTGAATCATGTAGACTGCAAGTCATTTACACAGTTCTCTAGAGCGTATCATACCTCTTCAACACCTGGTCTACTGGGACCAACTGCATTTGAGTCTTGTACATATTAACACGAGCAAATGATTAGATACATAATAAATTATCAAAAGAGGATGGACTTGCTGGAGGGGAACGCACACTCCAAACTAAATGACTCAATAGCAGCTGCACAACTCCCTGATTCATATCCCCTTAGGAATACAGCTCCGAAATGTCTCTCCTGTGGTCATTAAAGCAGTGTATGGAGTATACATATATCCTAGAACTGAAAAGTCCACCACCAGCTAAGCACACTGACCATCTGGGATAATAGATTTCAACTACCCCTATTCATTGGCCTTTTCACTGGAAGAGGAGCCCAATTTAGGTTTTTAATTAACCATCCGCTGATGGCTGCGGGATATCAAGTTTAATTAAGAGTGATGTAAGTAGGAAAAGGATCAAAATGATCTCTGTGGCTAAAGTAAAAAAATTGCAGAAACATTTGGCTGTGGAGCTGGAAATGCTGAGACATGCTCCCCATACTGCATGTCCAGAATGTCCTTCGTGCCGTGTGTGGAGCATGTAGATGCATATAGCATGTCACAGAACACCAGTCCTTTGCTCTAAGCCCTATAACCTGTATGAGGAAAGTCACACAAATCTCATTTCCTCTCAAGCACATGGCTGTTCCAGCCTGCTTTAACTCTCAGGAAGAAAACCTCAACCCTGAGCACCTTGAGGCTATTCAATATGACGATCCTTTACTCATACAGAGACCATTTCCTGCTTTTTATATCTTCATGGAAGTTCTTCCAGCTCCTGGAATGAAACTTAATCTTTTCTTTTTTAGTACAGTAGAGGATTATGTCAGTAAAAAGGCCCATATGTCATGGCTTTATATAGTCAGTGAGGAGAGCTGGAGCCAGGAACTGGAATGGGGTAACAGCCTAAATCCATTTGGAAAATAGGTAGCATATCTTCTAATGAAATGGAGTCTGGAGAGAGTATTTCCCAGTAGTACTACTAGGGCCAATGCAAGGAAGAACTTCTTAGGATTTCTTGCCCTATACCCTTAATAACGGCATGGATAAGGATTACCAGAATCTCTAAAAGCCTCAGAAATAAGATCAGAACAATTCTCACTCACTGTAAAGCTTGTTAACAGGGCTACATATGAATTTCATATGAATATGAAATGTACCATGCACGCACCCACCAATTCGCCACTCTTGCACTGAACTGTCCATATGACAGGAAATTTCCTAAATGCACGAATATGGGTGTCTCCTGCCATGTGGATGAATCTCCTGCACATCTCCAACATGTTGATGACCCTCTAATATCATATTAGTTACTTAATATTCACAGGACATACTGAACCCTGTTCAGGATCAACTGTCTGAAATCCACCCAGGCTTAATATCTCCACAGTCTTGTGTACCCAGAACAAGTGCTGTCTTCGTTCTTTCAAAACAAGGCAAAGGACAGTTGAACTGATGGAGAAATAGGCAGGTTGCAGGCACACCTCTGCTATCAGGTCTTCTTCCAGTAAGGTCATTCTTTATCTCCATACTGAAGCAAGATGCTAATGTGGAATACAAAGTGAGTCTGAAGCCCATTTAAGATCTACTGTTTATTTCTCATAACTCCTTGTCCTAGGAACAGAACTCTAAGGTAAGAGGAAAGCAGATTCTAGGTGTTTTCAGAGTTGTTAGGATGAAAATCTTGAAAACAGGGGCCTTAACATCACCCAACTCCATTCTAGCTCTAATTTCAAATGCTGCTCTGCTGTGGAAAGAGTCAAGACTAGGAGGAGTGGAGAGGATTCATGTTTTTGACCATACAGCTCTGCTCTAGGGGTGTCTTCACCATCACCATATAATCCTTTCAAGTCAGAGGAGAAATAAGAGACACAACTTTGACGCAGGCACCAATTTTGAGTCAAGGCAAATTGAGCAGCATGTCCTTGCCATCTCACTCAACCCTGCCCAGTACTGTGGCCACCATTCAAACAGAACTGGCAGGTAAAGGGAAAAACACAGGAATCAAGCAGAAGCCCAAGGACACAAAAAACCTAGGTCTCTAACTGTGACAAATTTCTAAATTTCTGAAAACAATGTAGTGTTGAATGCCCCATGAACAGTTGATTCTGGAAGTGGAAGGCCTGCAGCAAAGTTCAGCCCTTGTCCCTTTGATTGACTTTGTTGCTTCCAGGGCTGTGGGGACTTCCTTTTAATTTCTTCAGTAGGTCTTAGAATGGTGGTAACTTTCTAGCAGAAAAGAGACCAGAAATAGAGAGTGCCATCGAAGAAACAAAGGAATAGGAGGAGTTGTGTATATGAAACACAGCACAACACCAAACTCAGGCCTTTGCAATATTCTCATTTGTTTGTATCACAAATTCTTGTAATTAACTGTAGGAAAACCCATGGGACCAAGACGCCTCAAAAGACCTGAAACTTAACAAATTATTTTTTCCCCTTCCTGCCTCTTCCTCTTCATATGTAATACACTGAATTGGTACATTAAAATAACAGGTAGATATTGAGTTAACAGTAGTAAATGTCAGAAGGTGTACTCAATGAGTGCAGGAAGGATATTTTAACTGGAAAAGCACTCAAAAATTTTCAAAATTTCCATTACTTCAAAACTGATGACAACCTTGCAGACCGAATTGTTATCTCAGTGATAGGATACTGCTCTTTAAGTGCATTAAAATACTGTACTTTTATGTGCTCTGTTCTCATGTGCTCTTTTCTCCTACAGAGCCAATTGAGATAAATGGTAAAAGGTTGTATGATGACATCAGAAGTTTTTTCTTAAAACGAGAGACAACTGAGAATGAAAGTTCCAGTATACAATGACAGGACATACAGCAGAAAATGATAAAAAACTGAAAACTGGGGATTTTGATAGAGAAAGAATTGTAGAAATGGAAAAGAGATATTGAAGTCACAGCACTTAGAGAGTAGTGCCACAACTTTAAAACTTAAATCAAAAGCCACCTCCTCCTTTTATGGATTTTATAGATGAGTATAAGTTGCTCTCTCACACTAGGCAAACTCTCAAGATGCTGCAATACTTTCACTGAGCTTTAGCTCAGCTAAGTTTAGATTGTTGAAGTCTAACTTTACATTACAGATTTCTTCTGCACCTTAACTCATCAGGATGTGTTCCCTTTCTACTTCTTGGTTATTAAAAGTAAAGCAATTCCAACAGTCTGACTGATAGTACCTCTCCTAAAGAAGTAACTAAAGTAGTAACCAGTAAAGGACAGTAATACTAGTAAGAGAAAACAATCAAAAGTTAAGAGAGGGAGACCAAAAAGAGTAGAATAGGAAGTCTTGTTGAACACAGACAGAAGAAACACGTCTAGAGAGAAAGATACCCTTTCCTGCATAGTAAAACTATGTTAGAAAAACATGTTTGGTTAGAAGGACCAATACAAAGCTAGAAAATGCAATGCCCTTTTGAACACATATATATCACATACCTTACATGACGAGAGCTTAAGAACATCCTATGCAAAGCTTGGTCCATTTCCACAGGGATCTTTATGGACACAGGAACTAAAAGGGCATTCATGAATCCTGAACCTTCTGTAGGGCTAAATTTCAATTTAAGCTTTCTGTACTCCTAAGCTTCATTTGATGAAGTCAATGTCTATGTTCAATGCTCTTAAATGCCAGTGGGGAATGCTTCACTCTTGCTGCCCTGCAGATAGACAGGCTCGGGGACCTCTATGCCTGAAGGCAGATGTCACTGGTAAAAACAAAGGTAAAAAACCCACCGAGCACCTCGACCTTTTCTTTATTTCTTTTTTTTTTTTTTCCCCAGATCTCTATCCTCAGAGAGCAACAAGCCATAATTTCCTTAGCTTTCCTTTTTCTGACAAATTGCTAATGCACCACAAAGATGGGCACATTTACGCACATAAATTTATCCTGCACGCAGATAAGCAAACATTTCAAGTGCAGTTGCTCTCTGAAGAGTAACTGTCTTAAGCAATCTGTTGCCTTTGTGTTTTGAGTAGTTCTTTTCATTTCAATAAAAAAGAAGAAGATTGCAGGATTTTGCTTGTTCTCCTGTTCTGTCTCTGTGTTAGCCTGACTGACAGCTCATTCTTTGTGGAGCAAAACCAGGTGACTTATGTCTTGTTTTCCGTGGGTATGTGTAGGATCTAATTTAGCGTATGGAAGCTTTTCATATTCATGTCAATGCATTCAGAGAAGAACCCTTATTTATAGATCATTACAGAGAAAGGGGAGGATTATGTACAACATGACCTTA
Organism: Crypturellus tataupa; assembly: GCA_034781795.1. Classification (NCBI taxonomy): domain Eukaryota; kingdom Metazoa; phylum Chordata; class Aves; order Tinamiformes; family Tinamidae; genus Crypturellus; species Crypturellus tataupa. Next base: position 85,649 of record JAWLRI010000853.1, on the reverse strand, counting down.
GAGCTAACGTAAGTTCAAAATTTTTCTTTATAATACCAGAAACTAGTCTCTACCTTGTATAAAAGCTCCAGTACTTTTCCTGCTCTGGAGAATCATTCCTCTTGATTTATGAGACAGAAAATTCCCTGCCAGAACTAGGGAGTTTTTCAAGTGCTGAGTTACCATGGCCCGATGTACCTGATCTCTAGAAAAACTTCATTCATCTTCTGTTTCCTGTGTCCTTAAATCTCATCGTTCTTTAATCTGCATCATCTTCTAGTGAGCTACTGGCTAATATAACAGGAGTTTGGAGTTTTTTTCCCTAGTAAGGGGGTAAAAAAATGCAGTCACTGTATTCTTACTAGAAAGAAGTGTAATTTTCAACCACTTTTTATGTATTTATCCTAGTGGAGACTTGCAGGCCTCCTGATGCAATACTGCTCTCCATTCAGCTTCCAGCATCGCACTTCCACCTGGCATGCAGGGCATGTGAGTTGCTGGGGTGATTCCTAAATTTTAGGAAGGAATTTTGTTTCAAAAATTCAGCATGATTGAATAGAACTTGCTGAACTGTGTCCTTCATTCCTAGTGAAACACCACATTGGCACAATGACTTATATCTCTCAGGCAAATCTGACATCCAAGGAGAATTACAATAAAGCAGTAACTGAGGTAAGTCCCAAAATACTGTGAAGGGAATGGGGAAAGAAATAATCCTTGCTTAACAGCCCTAAATTATTAGGTCCAGACAAATGTTTGGGGTATTAGATTCTGGCCTTGCTACCTTTATTTCTTAGCACAAAGTGCAGTATAGCAATAAACTTAAACAGTATTTGAAATATGAAATTCTCTCTTCTCTGTTCTACAAGACACACTCTATTTGTCTTACTAAAAATATGTCTTTCCATGGGATAGTCTTCTCTCTATTATTGGCATCATACAGTAAATTTTTGACATTTAACTCTTTTGGGTTTTTTTTCTTTTTTCCTCGAGATAGCTATCTAAGATCAGATGAGAGTACTTATGGTTTCCTCTATTCTTTGAACGCACCATCTGAATAGCGGAATGTTACAGGTTTAGCTCTGGTGCACTTATCTGTATGAACAACAGCTTTGACACTGAAGTCACTCTGAGAAAGAAGTCTGCTCGCACTTCACATTTGGCCTCCCTTTTCAGATGACAGATTATTTCCCTCTGAGAAACACAAAAGAGAAAAGATCAAAATCATGACAGAGCTCTTCCTTCTCGACAGAGACCTCCCCTTTCTGATGTTTGTGGAAGAATGTCAGAGTTAATTGCAAGGTACATCCGCTCTCACACCCCCAGCCTCTTCTCACTACAATGGACCCTTTCTTACCTTTCCACACCATTATATTAGTGTGATTTATTGACTCATTTACTCACATGCAGCAGCTTGTCTGCCTCATCTGTGATTTCATTAGTTATGAAGTGACCATCTTAAAAAAAAAAATTTGCTTTGCTTTGGGATTTTTTTTCTTTTTTAAATAAAAGTTACACCATTACTTCCATAAAGCATTCAGTTATATACACAGCAATGCCAATGGAACCATTTTTTCCCTATTCTTGCATATTTTTCAAATGAAGCCTTCAGCATTAAGACTTTCCATGTCCAGCTATAGCTGCTATATAAGATAGCAGCTATTCTTTGCAGCAGAATGAGTCTGCTATCACATATTGTTGTGATGTTATCACCACTGTTATTCAACATTCCAATATATTAAAGCATTATGATACCTGGAAAATATTCACAAGTTGTCATCTTGTTCCTAATAACATCCTAGAGGCAAAAAAAGATTTCTTTCCCACATACCGATGTAAAAGAGCGTCAGCTTTATGACTACAGCCTATGAACAACACCAGGAGGACTCAATTTAACTGGCAGCAATTCAAGAACAGGGAAGTCGGGACAACAAAACATCTTCAAAGGAACATTAGTTATTGGAAAGATCATGCAAGTACAGGCTAAGTATTCAAGCTTAACACATTTCAGTTTCATCATATTCCAAATAGCAGGAATCACTTATTTCTTTCTTATAGCAAATCTTTAAGATCTCAGAGCTTGATTCCATCCTGATGTGCAACTGCAACTCTAGGAATCAGTGAAAATCACAAAGAAATCCTCAAAAAAAAAAAAAAAAAAAAAGAAAGAAAGACAAAGAAAAAAGAAAACAACAAAACCCTCAAACCAAACCAAACAAAATAAAATGGAATTACACTAAAGCAAAGTAAGAATGAAGCAGCACAGACCCTGACTCTGAGGTTGACCCAGCCTTCTGAAGAGGGCAAGTTCTTAAAATAAACATATTACCAAATCATCTTAAGTCTATTCAATAGTTACTCTAACATGACCCTTTCATTTAATGAGAGATTTCTCTTCACCCACGCATTATAAATACCTACTTTGCCACTGCACAGTTTGAATTTCATAGCAAAAAGAAAAAAAAAAACATTTCTAGGGGAAAAGCAGAGATTTCATCTAGAAACGGTCTATTTTCTCCCACTGCTCAGCTGAGGAAAAGAGTTGAGAGGAGAGAAAAGCCTTTTGCCTACTGTGCAGCCACGTAAGACCTACCTTAATTCTGTGCTCTGTCCCAACACAGGGAAAATGCCCTTCTCATGGACTACAGCCCTTTGAGTAAATTGGCAGGGAAAAGCAGGATGTGGGCAGAGCTTGGGAGGCAGCCCTGGAAGGCTGCGCCCTTCCGAGACCCAAAGTAGCCTCGTGGCCACCACAACCACAGCAAAGGAGGAGGGTGAGGAAGGGCTATCCCCGGTGCGGAGCCTCCCTTGTTCATGGCTTGGGTGATGCTGGCACTCGTCTCGCCCAGGAGAACACGTAGGTACCACTTAAACTTAAACTACAAGAAGATGAACCCAGGAAGGTGCAGGTCCTGCTAGTCCCACTGGTCCCAATTCCTGCACTGGTGCCTTGGGCAGTAAAAGATTCAAGTCTGAATTTTAAACAGCTGGATTTTGAAGATGATTGGAAACCTTTAAAATTATTAGGTGTTTGGAGTACGTCAAGTATCCCTGCTGAAATCTGAGGTAAAACCCAGGAAATCACTGGAAATCAACTTAGACAGCAAGCGTTTTACACCCCAAATGGTAGGATTCAGAACTAGAGTCTTTAACAAACCGGCCGGTTTAGGATTGCTGCTTTGCAAAATGATCAATGTTCAGACAATCCTCCTGGTATCTCAGCATACCTCTTAGCAGGTTAAAGTACTCCATAATTTTTTATTAAGATGACAGAATCTGCCCCTAAGTAAAGAAACTACAGTAGAAGTCTCAATAAATTGGGAGTCATTTTCCACTTAACTCCGTATAACACTAAACACACTATTGATACCTTCAATCACAGATAACTATTGCAAGTGACAGACTCCTTCCTAGACTTCATGAATTTATTCTCAGAAAGCACTAAAGCTAGGGGAAGGATTTCATTAATTTTCCTATCTGCATTTTTTGCTGTGTTCAGTCATTGAAACTATATCCCAAATAATCTATTTTTGCTGCCTAAGAAAGCAGGAATGTGAACAAGGTCAGGGCCCTTTCCCTGATGCAGAGGATACAATGAAAAACCTTGAAGAAATATATTTTTTGTGTGTCTACAATACAGAATTACATACAAAGCAATCAGAGTTTCCACACATCCAGACTTCCTGCAACCTTGAAAACCTACCCATTGTTACCATTTTTTCTTTTTAACATAATAGGGATCCAATATCCCATTCCACGCAAGCAGGCGCAGAAAGAGATGCATGTCACTTTTTATACACGGTCACCAAGCTGAAGAGCCCCATTTTTCAAATGTATTTCACAACTTGCGCTTTAGTGAAATCACTAGAGGAAGACTTAAGTGTTTACTCTCCTTTAAGCATCAAAATAATTAGCGAATAACATTAGTAAGTATTCAAGTACTGATCCTAGAAAATAATAGCACAGGCTTTTGAAAATCTGTCCCTAATTGCTAATCCTTGCCAGTTTTGCAAATTTTAGCATTTCGTTCCTATTCTTTTCATTTGTTGGAAGTACAAACTGAAGTGATTTTGAGCTGCAATTCATGCAGTCTTTTGTGATTCATTTTGACTCCTCCAAGAAGGGCACAAACTTGTCTTTGTAACAATTAATAACATAGACAAGGCAGTAGGACAAATTAAGGGGTCACAGACTATCTATGGGTTGCACTTGAAAAGGAAGATAACGCAGCTTATCACTACTCTGTGTTTAGTCCTCTAACACCCCTTATTTATCACAGATTTGGAGAATATCCCTTGCAACCAAAGGCACAAGACTGGCCCTCTTGGGAGGAGGCACATGAAAACTTTGGTCCTCTTCTAGGTCCCAAGACTTTCCTTTGGGTCCAAGTACACATCCAGCTGTCCTGCTCTCTTGGGACCTACTAGTACACCTTTAGCAGAAGATTGCTAGGTCCTCTCTTTTAGGAGTAACACAGCCCCAGGGGTCTTGTCCAAGGATCACTCCAGTTTCTCTTATGCTGAAATCCACCTCCAAAATCCTTTCTTCACCTGCTTAAGTCTCATTCTTTCTTATTAGACTTCCTGGCTAACACAGGCCTGAAGTATAATCCTGTTTAAGTGACTGCACCTTCCAGCAGAGCGTAGAGGTTTTTGGAAAATTCGAAGTCAAGCTCTCCCCTAAAGAGTTAACTGATTTTTCTATATCATATCTTCCAAATCTTCCACATCTTTCAAGTTTCTCTCTCCAGAGTGAACTTTTAATGTCTTAAAATAAAATGTTCCCTAATCTGATCTTTCAGATGCTGCCATGTCTCAAATATCCCATCAGGAGACATCTCCCAGCATTTCCCTGTTATGAACTGGTTTAGAAACAAGCCCCTGAGGTATCAGAAAAGAATTATGACCAGGCCTGTCACCTGTTCTGTGAAACTCTCATTTTTCAACATAGAAAACTTAGGTAGTGATTCAATCTGTCTTGCCTAAGGTTACAGAGAAAGACTGTGACGGAGCTGGGAATCAAGTTCAGTTGGGCAGTCCAGATCTTGCATCAGAAGACGACAATTCCTATCTAACAATACTTAGTTCCTATCTAACAATACAAAAGTATTTTTAATGCTGTGATTAATTGAAGGATTTTACAGATAAAGGCCATTTTGCAACCAGTTCAGGACTGACAAAAGGAAAATCCCTGCTCTGCAGAGCACCTTAGTGATGCAGCAGAATAAAACATTATCCCATTCATAATAAGAATAAGTGAAACATTTGGATCAAGTGTTTGTTTCACTGAAAATTGTCACCATGCTCCAGCAATTATTTTGCATGCCAATTTCAGTCCAAGAGAAACAGTCTCTTTATATCAACATTATCTTAAATAGAGTGAGGGAAATGACTAAATCAGCCCACAGGCTAGAATTCCCCAAAACCAATGTAATCCTTCCTCCTTCTCACTTCTGGGTTCTGAAAGAGAGAGAGAAGAGGATTTTTTTAAGAAAACATGCAGCCCCATAGCCTAATACTGTCCATCCAAACTGCCAAGACCTAGTACTTAGTTAAATGACGTCATGGTCAAACCTGCATATCTTGTATAAGGTCCTAAATCTGATACCCAGGCTATTCCACAGCTACTTACAACCATTTCAGACAATACCTGGCCCTCCTCCTAACCTACGCTGCTCTTTGATCAATACCAATTTTTTTTCCTCCACACTAATTTGTTAATATAAAGATGCTACTTTTTGATGGTCAACAACCATGGTCAACCACAACTTGTCCATAGGGAATGGAGTTTAACTAGTAATGCTGCTGAATGATAAGCGAAGGTTTTAATGATATGACAAGGATTCACAGAATCACAAAATGGTTGAGGATGGAAGGGACCATCTAGCCCAACCTGACCAAATACGAGAGATTTACAGTAGATGTGTATATCTAAACTACTGTGTCTCTGTAATCTATAGAGAGGAACAGACACTTCTAGGGAGTAATGCATTTAATGCAGGTCAGATGAATCACACTGCAAAATTTCCTGCCTTTCACTACTGACTCTAAAGCGAGCCAGGGGTGTCTGGCTAAGCTTGTGTTATAGATATTAGTCATCTAAAATTAGGTGAGCTGACCCATGATAACATTTTGGGATGAAGGGGTCCATCTCCAGACATACTGGTGCTACTGGTCCTTTCTACTCAAGACAGCCAGGAAAGGCTAAATTCTGCACAACAATCTGCCTGGTGGCACAGTCACAGCCCTGGAGTATTGATTATTTAAGAGGACTTAGTCCAGGACACACTGAATCCTCAAGTTATTAACAACGAGGAGAAAGGTATACAATTATGAAAAAAGAAGAGATACTGGGTAACACAGAATTGTTCCTCCTTATTTCTGGTGCTGTTCTCATGAACCTTCCAGACCTACAAACTTGCAGCTCTCAGCAATTGCTCCAGCTAGAGCGGACAGTTTCCCCAAAGCTCAGTGTATCTGGGAGCTCCTCTCTGTCTTCCTTGGCTGGATGAGGAACTACCTTATCTTAAAAAATACTTTACAGAAGACTGAGAGAAAAACCTAGACATGGAAATGAGAAGTTGAGGGAAAAGTAAATATTTTTAAGTTGTTCATCATATCGGTGGAATTCTGGAATGCTTTCCTTGTTTTGTCACCTGTTGTTACCAGTCTTAAAACAGAAATGCTGGGGGGAAAGGTGATACCTTTTTATGTCAATATACAGCTCGGAGCACAAAGGAATAGTGTCTTGGAGAGCAGCTTTCTTAAGGTTTCCCTTTATTGCCATATCCAAAATTAGCAAGTTAATTTTATAACCCACTCATAACTGCCATAGCCTTCTTGAGGTCACAGCCCAGAGACTGGGAGCAGATGTTAAGGTAAGTAAAAAGAATGTTAAGGGAAGAAAATATGACAGTAGAGGATCCTGATGAAGAAAAAAAGAAGATGAAGAAGGCAATAAAAGAGATAGAACAGTGAATTAAAAAAGGAAGAGAAGAAAGCTTGAAAGAAACTTGAGTGAAAAGAAATACACTATGCTCTGTAACAAACCCAAGGGATGGTAAAGAAATAAGCTAAAATAAGCACAATGGTAGACTGTTTTAATTTCAGGAATCAATCATTAAAGTACTTACCCATACAATTAAGAAAAGCCTCCAGAAAATACACAAACAACCCTTGGAAATACACTACAGGTGGAATTATAATTAAATAGCAAGATTGGGGGAAAATCAGTTTGAAACAGCACAAGCATGAGGTGGGTTATGAAATGTTAAACTCAAACAAAGGTTGTCAACCCATCTGTTGGAAAAAGAGTAATTCAGTACTGCCCCAGCCTCCCAGAGCAGCTGAGCAGTTTTATTACTTATTGTAAAATGTCTCCCTTTACAAAAGAAATGCTTTTTCCATTCTGCTGTAAGAACACCATACTGAGGTCACTGCAGAACTAGATCATCACGTCCCATGTTTGGATCAAGGGTATCTGTGACACGACACATCTTATAAACTAGGTGGATTTGAGCCTTGCCAGTGCTTGCACGAGACTTGATCTTGTTGCTACTGAAGATGTGCACTCTGTTCTCTCTTAGAAAGGACTGAATCATCCTTCATGAAGAGGAAAGGATGAAGAGTCACAGGGATCTCCACTGCACGAACCGCTTTGCAATGGTTGCCAGATACTGTTTTACTTCTAAGAACTGCAGTGATGATCAAGACAGTTGATGTGGATTATTCCTTGCCTTTTTCTACTAATAAAATTGCATTTACAGAAGTTGTATATTACAAATGGTAAGCAGTTTTGCTCTAAATCTCAAACTCAAAGAAATTCTCCTTGTCCTCTCAGTCTAAATTTTGCAGCTCTGAGAGATCAATTGTAATTGGTAAGAAAAATACTTTTTTTTTCCCTTTTTTTAATCACAATCAAGATACACCTGTATGCTCTGGAAAGAAATATCTGAACTCTGCCAACAGACATATAATTCAGCATGGTTAAGCAAACAGCAACTGCAAAAATTGCACTGGGTAATAAGCAGTCAAACAACAATCAAGTGTTGGCGAAGCTTAGATCAAAGCATATGGATCCAAAAATATTTAAACTGTCAAGAGTTTAAACTTTACTTCTAATGGAATGTAAAATACAGTAATTTTAACACCACCAACTAAAATCGCTTATAAATCAATATTCAGTATATAACAATAATCAAACCAAGTTGCTTAGACTAAACTCAAGGGATCCTTCTGTTTTGCAAAGAATCAAAGATTATTTTCTAAGGAACTGAATCAATACAAAGTAAACGGATTCTGATAAACTGGGAAAGGATAGCTTATGTCTACTGCATAGCAGATAAGCTCTGCGATATCAGTTCTCCCTAAGCAAAGGAAATCCAGGTGGCAGCATAATCAGGACTGACAGCACTCACAAAGTGAGACCCATAAATAAAGCTCATTCATTCCTGATGCATTTCAAGACTAGCATAGCTTGAAGAAGCTTTGTCGCTTGTAACCAAAACCACTCCAAGCTTTGCTCCTTTTTGCCCAGCTCTGCACCCACATCCACTTTGGGGGATATATGTGTGCGTGCATCTTTTCATGGGGCTCTCCAGATGGCTTTCATTACTCTCCCTTTAGCATAAGGATATTCAAGTAGTTAACAAAGCTTGAAGCCAGCCTGCATTGCTACATTTTTCCCCGCAAAAGGGTAAATGGAAAGTTTTAAAAGACTATTCATATTGTTTAACAGCAAAAAGCCTTTTAAATTGAAGATATGTTCTGAAATCCCAGGCTCCTGTTGCTCACTGTATGCAACAACACTCATACCATGAAAGATGCATCCAAAACGAAAAAGCTCAGTATAGTAAATTAAATGAATAACCCATTCACCATTCAATCTGTTAAGCAAAGAAACTGTACTTTTTAAAGCTATTTCTAGCAGTGCAAGGAAACAAAACCAAACTCACTATAAACAACATTTAGTTAAATTATTTTTCCTCAAATCACTAGGAAGTAACTTATCTGTTGTTCTTGTACTATATCATAATGTTTATGACAGAGGTGGGTTGTTCTTTCTTTTCGCCTCTCCAAATTAAAACTCTGACCTGCGGAGTTTTGATCTGCACAAGTCCCTGGCTGGCCGTATCCCCACCACCCACACCCCTACCGTCAGCTCTTGAACAGTCTCTCCATAGCAGTGATAATTCATGCACACCTTCTCCTTGCTAGGCAAAGCAACAGCTATTTAATCTTCATAAGTCTTTCGTGATGCTGGGAAAGATATATTATCACTCCTGTTCTACCCTTATACCAGCAAGGACAAGGGAAATGAGAAAGGAAAAAGTTCTGAGATGGAAAAATAGGATTCAGTATTTTATTATCTCCAAAGAGAAGACCACACTATCCATATTCTCCCAGAAATGGAGTAGATGCACACTGTAACAGCCATGGAATTGAGCTGAAAATTGTAAGGTAGTTTCATGTGTCTGTCTGGAGAACATAGGGAGCTCATCCCCAAGGACTCCCTCCACATAAAACACATCTGCCAGAGTCATTTGCCACCTTCTCAGACAGCACCAGGCTCCAGGACTCAAAACATGGTTCCATCCCTCTCCAAAATTGGATCCAGCTAATCTACTTGGAATCCGAACTCTGAAAATGCTGTTAATCCTTACAGAAAGCTTAACAAACTCAGTAAGAACTAAGAATGCTTTATACTATTTTGTATTATTAAACCTCTTTTTTTTAAGCATTTCAGAGTACAATTGACCTTACAGCTTGCTTCTAATGTGGGTTTACTCAGTTATCCCTCCTTCACAGCCAGAAAAACGGAGAATGTGTAAACTCAAGTGGCCAGTGAAAATCTGTGCAGCCGTTAGCAGCAGTGCCAGAGTAACATTCGTGTCCGCAGCCTCTGACTATAGTCCACTGGGATTTTGGCTGCAAAGTTAAGCAAAAATCCTTAATTACACTCTCAATTTATTGCCTCTTGATGCTATTTATAAACAATTAGGACTAGCTCCTCCTCTCTCCAGCAAAACACAAACCTGGGCAGACTTCTTCAGTTTTAGAAATTATAGTTTTAAGATAGACTGAATCTTAAGATTTATCACTTTAAAAGTCTTACTGTGTTGTCAAGCATGGACTGTAAGCCTGAGCAGAGCCTAAGCAAACTTCAAGCAAGGCTTAAGAGATGTAGATCCTCCAACAGCACAAACAGATCTTTGCAGAAGCTTCTCTCACTGGAAAATACAAGTCCCCGCTTGGCTCTGCTAACTGAGCTGGGTTATCTCAGGCTGGGTTTGCTTATGCCAGTTTCAGAAGCCTGATGCCATTCCAGTCAAGGCAACCACAAGGCCTCCACTAGCAACTGGAACAGGCCATTGGGAAAGCACTAAGTATGAATAAAGTAGAAGATGAAGCAAATTAATACAGAGGAAGAGCTCATTTTCAGGTACGACCAGATGTTTCCAATGTTTTCACTTGCACATGCTTTTCCTGCTCTATCTACATTTGCTAAAGAATTTTAAAATATGTACCTGGTTCCTCATGTACAATTTAATGTTTTCCGGAGATGTTGGCTCCATTCCCTTCCCCTAGTTTTTACAACATGAGCTCTTATGTTCCAAAATATCCTCATAACAGTTGGCAGTACCTTAATACAAAGTGAAGAGTATTCAGTAAGGACCCAGCATCACTGTCTTCAGACCCATTTAGCCAAAGAAAGACTTGCAGGAATAGTTACTGTGTAAAAAACTAATTTTAAAGGCAAAATTCCACTGGCACTTCTTCTTCACCATGCAAAACAGAGTTGGAAAGGTTTTTTTCCTTCAAAATTTTGCTTCTTACTATGAAAAGGGGGAAGAATTTAAGATTGTTTTGTTTTGTTTTTTTAAGAGAGGAATTGCAATCACCCAGCAGTGACTGAATAAAGCAGATTTTAGGTGGAAGTGCTGCAGTATGACAAATTGGAATTTCCCTTGAAACCAAGACAGGATTTGGCCCCAAACTGATTGCAAGATAGAGCAACGCCATTTGCTGTTCTGTAAGGCAGAAAAGCTTGTTTCCACCCAAAACTTTGCAATGTGTTGGGATGTGTTCTTCTGCAAGTTGCTTTGAGTCACTCTACCCAAAACCAGGTGATATTCTACCACCCTGTTGGTAAACCATCCATCACTATGTTCAGAATGTGACTCTTAACCTCCCTGAGCCTCTGTTTCCACCAAAAACATTCCCCAACAGCCACACTGACCCGTTTATGAGCTACAGCAACACAACACACTTATTAGGAAACACAATGAACTTGCAATCCTTACTGCCGGCTTCACCTTGGAAAACTAAACACTTCACTGATGTAAATTCATTACATACATTTTCATACACTTGGTATGAATCAGGTATTTCCAAGGACCTTCCTAAGAGGGACAAAGAGCACATCTGGTTGTATTATTTGTATATTCAAAATTGCAGTGTCATATTGGAAGGTATGCAAGTAGAATTGAAATCCTCTGTCCAAAACTACTGTCCAAAACACTACTGTCTGAAACTCCTGCTCTTAAAAGTCACGGTGCTTTTGAGTTGGACTCAACCTTGCCTAACCTACTCCAGCAACTGACCCTGTTACTTATCAAATTGTATTTCTCCTTAAAGTCCCCTCAGCCAGATGTCCAAACTGGCATTTTTGATGGAAAACTATCCTCATGCATGTTTCTAGAGTAATCACGGTTGGAAATGAAGCACACAGCTACGTGCACAGATTTTGCGGTTGCATCGTCCTAAGAGGCAGCCTGTTAGTGTCCACACTGAGCAGATGGGCTGTGTTATTTTAAGGTCTTAATCAAAATCCACGCCAATTGTACAGCATTGCGTGCATAATAAAAGATTGGTAAGTGTCAGCTGTAAAACAGGACACACTTTTGAAGAGACAAGTGCTGAATTAGACAGCTTAAAAGACTCAAGAGCTACAGCAAGAAATACATAGTGCATTCGTAAGAAGTAACAGCAGAAGAAAACATGATCCTTTTAACTTGCCTGGGTATTCCCACTTGTGGGGACCAAAGTGCCATGAATCATAACACAAGAAGGCCTGAGGTCACCAACACCACAAAGCAAATACGATCAGGAGAATCCATCCTGCAAGAGCAATTTCTCATGTAATTTTGACATATACAAAGCACCCATGAACTTTTGGGTGGATTTTCTGCGGGAAAATATTCCCATTGCTCGATTTCCGCTTTGGCATGTGTCTCTCCACATCCACTGGCTCGCAAGATAAGTGATGGAGTGGAGTGGGGTTGACCTGATGGACTCATCTAGCAAAGCCTGCAGATTGCCTGAAAATTTTGTTGACAAAAGAAAAAAAAAAGTAAAAAAAAAAAAAAAAAAAAGTATTAAGTATAATTTAACTCATTTCCTTTCCAGATTTCCTTTTTAAATGGTAGATCTTGTTTCAGCATGTCCGCATACTAAAAACTTGAGCTGCTTGCATGCGCAAACCAAAACCTGGAAAGAAAGGGACGAAGCAAGGGTTATGTCCGCAGGTGCCATGCCCCAGTGCTGGGCTTACCAAACGCACAGCATCCTCTTACCTGGGCGAAAACGGCACTGCCAAAACTGGGATGCACGTCGGGCTCCAGGGCGACAGGGAGCCGGGATGCGTGTGGAGGAGTCCTTGGTGCTGGCAGGACCCGCTGCAGCGATGGGCGACGGGCTCACACACACATAGGTGCTGTGCACACACGTGTGTCCCCCCACACACACTGGTGGTGACAGAAGAGCAGGGAGCTGTACATGTCCCACCCCCGCCAAGGAAAATGGGGAATGGAGGAGAGGAGGGACAGAGGGAGAGGGAGGGGAAGGGAGAGGGTGGGAAAAAGAGAAGAGAAGAGAAGAGAAGAGAAGAGAAGAGAAGAGAAGAGAAGAGAAGAGAAGAGAAGAGAAGAGAA
>JAWLRI010000853.1:5518-72097 GCA_034781795.1 Crypturellus tataupa | reverse complement strand
CCGCGGCCGGGGGCCGGGCGGGGGCCGGGGGCTGCTGCGGGCTGGTGGCGGCGGTGGCGCCGCGCGCCGAGGGGAGCCCCGCGCTGAGGCGCTTGTGGCGCTGGTGACGCTCGTGACGCTCGTGGCGCTAGTGGCGCTCGTGGCGCTGGTAGCGCTCGTGGCCCCGCGCGGAGGGAGGCAGTTGGGGAAGGAGCGCGGCCGGGGTCGGTGCGGGCGATTCGGGGCTTTCACAGCCGCCCGGGCGCTCCGTGTGGCGCGGGAGGCCGGGAGAGGGGACAGGAGAGCGGGGACAGATGCATCAGGGGGAGATGCTGGGCAGGAAGGTGCTGCTCGGTGAGCAGGTGGTCGCTGCTTTTACCACCTCCCTGAGCACAGTGTCTAAATAAATGCGCCTGGCTGGGGTGTTCCTGTTTGGATCTCAGCCCCGACTTCCAGCCCAGCTTCATCCCTCCTCCAGGCACGTCCCGGCATCTCCTCCACCTTCATGCCCTCTCATCCATCAGGACGGGCCACGAGGCTCCGAAAGTGGCCTGAGGCAACCACAGCTTCCCAAGAGGGAGTCACGGACCATACAAGGGGGTGTCACGAATACCCTGCAGTGGATACTCATTAATTTATCTGGTTATCTTAGTTTTAACGTCATGGCTCCAAATGCAGATGGAGCGGGACCATTTACAGCAATCTAGACCAATGCGTTCACTGAGATTACGGAACTATCCCCGCTAAAATTATGAAGTTATTCCCACTAAAATTATGGAATTGTTCCCACTAAAGTTTCCCAGCAGAGTGTTGAGGCCTGAATTTTCGGTGGATTGAGTCCATTCAACTCCACGAAAGTGAACAGGAGTGATAAACCACCGTTACTGGCTGCTTTGTTGGGTCTTGTCTGCTAAGTGGCAGCGACGCATGCAGAAACACTATTCCCATTACGTTACAGAGCACCCTCTGACTAGGAGAATAGTGCAGATTCCCTTTCACAAATATGTTTCAGATTTGCAAGGAAAAATCACCGAGTCCCAGGATGTCACGTTGCGAACCTCATTGGGGAATAAGTATTCACTTCATATATATGTATGCACATGTATATATGTGTGTGTGTGGAGATACAGATACCAAAATTCAATTTATTAAAATGCGTGTACACATGCCCCGTGGTTATGACAAAAAAAAAAAGTCAAAAGTGAACATGCTAGTGCTTTACGATAAATCATTTTAGCAAGACTGTTACAGTTGTGAGAAGCTGGGAGACTGCATGGAAATAGATGTTTTTTTTCTTTTGCTTTTGCAAGCCCTTTTTCACTTTCCTGCCAATCTCTGCCAAGTGATTGACACTAGCCTTAAAATAACAGGGCTCTGCTGCCCCTTTCTGTAGGGATCTCTGAGCTGCTTCCTCTGGAGCGTTACCTCCAGTTGCTGTAGCTCCATATGGCAGAATGCATGGTAATGGCAAATTAAATACGTATGCTATAGAGGCCCTGGAGTGTTCGGAAGGTCAGTGGGCCCTTATATATCTCTAAAGGTTTCCTCTTTGCATCACACCTCCAGCAAAAAGAAGCTTCGCTTTATACCCTGCCCTTTCTTCAGGCTATTTATACAGCTAGAGGTCTTTTAGTGGGCACAGTGGAGTCCCCTCAGTTTATTTCAGATGTCCACGGTGGGTACAGTTGGAATCAGCTAAAATGGGAAGGGCAGGGGTGAGTAGCTCTGATGCTTTCTTTAGACCCTCTTGCCTGTGACAGATGTGACGTTCAATCACCCCAGCATCCTTGCGCCTGATGGCAATGAGATGCAGAATCAAAATGTTATCCTCTGCTCATTACTGAGGCCAATTTGCACCCATCATGTCTGACCAAGTGCAATTGCAAGAGAACCATTTCATTCATCCCTTCCTTGGGCAGAACGCATTCCTTATCTTTGTGGGGATAGAGAAAGACTTTGCTAATGGAGAAAGATAATAACTCAGGTTTCCTGAAGGGATCGTTACCTCCATAGAGCTGAGAGCCTGATTCAGCAAAGCGCTTAGGTCCAGGTTTGCTGATTTGGGACCTGAAGTTAGTGTTCATAGTGTGGAACTTAGAACATCTTTGCATTTTAGACTCATGTTACTAGCAAATCTTTTCAGAGGCATGAAAGAAAACACCTGCAAGTGAGTACAGGAAGGTATTTCTTGAGGAACCACAATCTGCTTGACCCATACTTAACCACTGGACTGATTGCAGGGTTTGTGCTACCATGTGCAGTTATCTAGCCCTGCATATATGTTTGTAACCCTGAGGAGGTTCTTGTTCAGTTAATTTGTCTAGCCACATTTAAGTCCATAAAAATACAGCTTGCAAATGTTTGGAGGCAAAGTCGATAACATTCCACAGGAGTTTTGTCCCAGTAGTTACACAGTCTGCAAACCACTGTGTCTTACCTTCCTGACACTACAGTTAGTCTGGTCACAGGTATCACCACGTAAATGTAACCATTAGTCCTTTTTTTTGCTCAGTATCTTTGCTGCAATTCTGTATCTGCATTCTTCCATCTATTGTAGCTTCATGGCTCTGAAGGGTTTTTCTTACAAATTTCCTGAAAGCCTGATGCTAACCTGGTTCAAATACAAAATATCAGACTAACTGTAATTTGACAACTCATAAATTCCTACATCCGTATGCCTTTTATGTTTTTATCTGCATTATCTTGGTTATGTTGTGTGTTATAGACCCCAAACAGCTTACATTTCAAGGCATGAAGCAGACTCAAATGTTCTCATGTAAGAAAAGGCTATGTAGCATAGATTGTTTTTCCTACAGTGTAGATTTTTCTTTGCCCAAATATATTAAAACAGTGAAAGAAAAACGTTAAATTTTGCTATCTTATATTGAGCATTGTGTGTTCAATAATGCTATATTGTGCTGTATATCGTGATTGTGTTTCTTACAGGCTTTGCATATTACATGTTCTATGATATCATATTATTTGTGCTGTACTTCTTATCTCACTTTGTTGCTAGTAAACTGTAGAATTTGCCTTTCCCAAATTCTAATCCATAAATATTTTCCATTTAACGGGTGCTATATCCAACACTTCATCCAGCAGTGAATGAATTAAATTATGAAATCCTCAAGGTTTAGTGAAAGGGCTCATAAAGCTAATCTAACAACATGTAAAATTTCTTTTAATCCTACCATACTTTTTGGAACAACATCTTAAAAGACTAAAGAGTAGCAACAAAAAAGGAAAATAAAAAACTGTGAGGTATGACTTTCAAAATTCACTTCCTGATATTTAGAGAGATTATTCTTTAGTTGACTGTTTGAGCCTTATATAATTGATTTCTGTGTTGGTAACTTCAGCTATGCTTAGATTCCTTTGAATCTAAAGCAATCGCAAGCACTATGATAATTCACAGAAATCATTATTCTTGATATATTCCAAGAATGTCTTGTTTCCTGACTTATCAAAGGACAGGCTCATATTGCACCCTCTGGATGCATTTATATGTGGATAGTATTTATCCACAATTCTGACTTGTCATTCACCAATGAACTTTGCAAAAATGTAATCCTCATTTTGATAAGCCAGGAGACACTGTAAATAAACTATATCACAGAGGCAATATTTAGTAAGACCCTTTTGCCATGTAATTTGGGACACAAAATTGTTTGCTGGAGAAAAGGAGAGAACTTCTTTCATGACAGCCTGGTCTTTTTGAATTCATTTTTGAAAAACTTAAGTATTTGAAGTAACTCATTGGACTGGCATATTAGCAGAATGCTTAGTGGAACTAAAGCAATTCTTCTCATATATTAAATAAATGTGTCTCCCTCCACAGCAGTCTTAAAATGCAATGCAGAAGACAAACATACAATTTAGTTCTAATTAGTTGTGTAAATATTGGGGAGGGCCAAATATTAAATTTTGTGGAGCCGTGGGTCAGTTACTGCGATTTAACACTACTATTACATTTAGAAGATTTCCTAAATTATACAACTCACAGTAGGTGACAATTAGATGATGATTTTTTTTTCTCTCTCTCCAGTTCTATAGTACTAAAATTCTACAGTAGAATTCTATAGTATAGAGGTCTTCAACAAGGTAATAAATCACATCACACTTGAAAACAGGGCACTTTTACAGATATTGGCACAGCAGAAGGAGGGGTTCTGTTTATGGCTGTGACTCACTAGCTCAGCTCTCAATGCATTGCAAAATGCAGCGTGCCTGATGGAGTAGCACTGATTTAATGTTTTTTCTTCCTCTTTATTGAGCAACATTTCAAGGATTTGCCTGGAGTACACTTCAACTTCACATTTCCTTGTAACATAGTAAATCAACATCAATGTCTATTTCTTGAGTTTTCAATGGAGCTAGGCTAGTTCACAGCAACTGGATGTAAGGCTCTTATTTTTGGTTGCTGAATGTGAAACCTAAATACAGTATCTCCATCTCTCTTAAGACAATAAGACATGTCCCTTCCTTTTTTCTTCTTACATCCCAGTATCCTTACAATCAGAAATGAATTTGGAATTCTGAAGCCGTAATTCCTTCGTCAAACACCAATGCCCACCAAACTCAAATCATTGCATATGGCACATGAAATGAAACATTCATTTATTCCTTAACCTGGGACAAAACTAGCAGGAGAAGGAGTCAAAGATGATTATGACTCTTGAATTAAGGATACTCGCACAGGTATAAAATTATAGGATCTATACTTGGAATGAGGCAAGAAACTGTCTCTTCCCTCGCGATCACTAATAATCTTGTAACAATATCTATAAAAATAAATTTATTCTGATATCTTAATCAGCACTGTGACCCTTACAAGTGCTGAAATGCATCTATAAGCACTCAGTGTGAAATGGCTTGTGACAGTCACTGTATCCTGCAACAGCTCAGTGTCAATAAAACTAACTTGTGCAACGTGAAGATCCTTGCTTAATTCTAGAACCACTGTCACATCGTAATAGCTGGGGGATTTACAGCTGAACTTAGAAGCAGTGTGAAAGCAGTAAGTCAAATGTAAGAAATTGTGCATGTCATACACAAAGAAAATGCATGAAAGCAAGCAGTCAGTGTAAAACCTTTTGCAATGCATGTTTTGAAGTGAGACTATTACTCACATGCAAATAAGTTGGGCATACCAAGTTATTGCTAAGCACACATCTCCCTTTTGCGCTGTTTTGGTCTGTTGCCTGACATGATAACAGTTTGAAACTGATGTCCTTGATCCTATCAAACATACATTCCCATCCTTACACTTCTCCCACCCGCTCCCCAAGGTGTCCCTGTCTATGAAGCCATTCTAAAAGTCCACACATAATTCTGAAACATTTTTTTCCACTACACTTTCAATACAAAATAATATTCTCCTTGCAGAAATAACTTCCTAGTGTGAATACTTTCATATCATGGAACATTCTGGGTCTATAAGGCATATTTTTATATCCCACTGAGAGCCAAAAATCTAATTTTATCCTAACATAAAGTCAGATTTCTTCTCCTATGACTTCCATAAACAATATTCTGTAGGTTTTTATATATAGAAGTAAAAATAATGATCCAGACTGAACCTGTCCTATTCACAGCCTCGAGCCAAGACAAATTTAGAATAAGTAAGGTTGAGAAAAGAATAATATATTTTCAGGATGACTTGCTTTAAATGGTAACTGCCTTATGCTTTTTCAAAGTTTAAAATACTGCAGTTGGTATGAGAGGCTAGGTTAAAGGGCACTAAGCTGATATCATGGTCAAAGGCAGATGATATATGAATTTTTTTAATGGATATCCACATCTCGTGTAGTATATTTACTAAATAGATACTTTTTTTCCCCTTCCATTAAATTTGACATACGGTGACAAAATCAGTGTCAGCAGTAACAAGAGACAACAAATGCACCCAGCTGCTGTATATTTACAGACTGAGCAGGGAAGTGAAAAACTCTATGAATATAAAATACATTTTGGAATTGAAGGGTTGGTTGTATTTCTTTTTGATCCCGTTAAATAAATATTAACACTAGCTGATATACTGTTTGAGAAGAAGCATGAGGGAAGGAAAAATAAAAGACAAGAAGAACGCAAAGGAGAAAAAAGAAGAGCAGAGCAGAGGACTGGGACAAGGTTTCCTCTGTCAGACCACTGAGATGAGATGAGGTGAAGGAGAGGAGGATAACGGTTGTTCTGCTCCAGATGTTGCAACCAGACGTTGTTCTGAGCGCTATTCACTACTGAAGAGAAAATGAGCAATGCGGGATTGGGAGAAAGACCAAAAAACCTTGAATATCACAATGTGTGTATTTCAGGGAGTCTAGGAAAGGATGGTATGGTGCCTTCTCTTTGGCGAGCTAGAAGGATGGTTTAGTCAACTGCATTTTGGAAACCATTAGATAATGCAGATATTTTAAAATTTATAAGAAATTATAGAAATTATAAGAAATTATCAAAATTATAAGAAGAACCGTATTGAGCCAGACCAAAGTTTCAGATACCCCTGAATCATCACTTCACTTCTGAGACATGTATAGAAAAGAACAGGACAAATCTTAAATATTAAGAATATTCTTCCTAGCTGCAGTAGCTCATAGTTTAGTTTGGGGTGTTTGTTTTGTTTTGTTTGTTTGTTTTGTTTTTCTGAATGAGAGTGGTATCTAAAAACTTTCAGTGGATTTCTCACACTGTAAAAGAATAAGATTGCTTTTTAATCCCTGCAAACTGAAGAGTTTTGAACCACACTGCACCAAGAACTACCTCCTTTCATGTATTTTGCATCTACTCATTTTATTTTATGTCCTTGAAAAAATTATGTTAGAATAGAGTGCAATCATTCGTGATTTTATAAGCCTCTCATATCCCTCTTCAGGCTTCCTTTCTTCAAGCTGAAGAATCCTAGTCTATTTGCTTGTTCTTCGTTTGAAATATCTTTCAAACACTTAACTTGCCTTGCATGTCTTCTCTGTACCTCTTAAAATTCCAATTTACCCATATTAAAATGTGGGATCTGGGGAAAGCAACAAAGGCCAAACTCGTATTCAAGTTTTGGTTGCACCAGGATTTATTTGGTGACATAATTCTTATTGTTTTGCTCACTGTCCTTTTGCTGATACTTGCAACATTCTCCTTGTTTTGACCATTACTGAGCATTGAAATGTCATTTTCATAGACTCATCTAATATAACCCCATGATCTAGTTCTAATAATTGGATCAAAATCCATCCCCATTTGTACATTTGTGATTAGTTTTCCATATGCATCACTTTATATTCAGCTATAATGAATTTCATCTGCTCTTTTGCTTCAATGTCATGAAGTCTTTATGCCACTATATGCAGTTGTTTTCCATCTTCACTAATCTGAATGATTTAATATTATTAGAGAGCTTTGCTTTTTGTTTTTCAGCTTCCTTTCCAAGTCTAGCTCTAGCACTAACACCAGTGTGACTGCATTGGAGTGTTGGCCTCTTGTAAATCCAGCTCTTTCTTGGGAATGTGAAGGCTGGCAGCCATCTGCAGCTTTTAGTTCCCAAGTATACTTTTTTTTTTCTGCAAAAATGGCCTCCATTTAAAATAGAATCTAATCCTTCTGCTGTTTGGGAAAGTTTTGCATCTTCCCCAAATCACTCATGGTTTTTCTTCCTAACATGAAGAAAGAGGTGCTGTTCCAAGCAAAATGCCAAGCACCTTTAAGTCTGTCAAGGAATTATTATGCCTCTCAGTCTTTTGCACGGGGGTGAGATGCAGTTTGCCCAGGTCATTCCTGACAGATATTTGTCTAAGTGGTTCATGAGCTCTTTTCCTTGAGGAATTCTTATAACATTTTTTGCCAGACTTTTCCAATGTGTCCTTGCTATTTCTATTAGAAAACTTTCCCTATTGATCAATCTGCAAAAGAAACAGCTTGTTTCTCTCTCATCACCCAATAGTCATGAAAAGGAGCCAGATGCTGCCTCCTTTAGAGATGTTTTTGCACCCTGGAAGATTTATCTGCACCGCAAGGTTCTGAATGCACACAGAAACATGCATATGTCCACTGAGGCCTTTGCCCTTTCCTCACATTGCTGGTGTTAGCTCTGTCATAATCTGCTTTAATTTGGAACATAGTGTTCATATTTTGCCTGGGAAGACCCAGGCTCTGTTACAGTGAGTATGAAGCCTCTCATGAACTGATCCTAGGTGTCCTGGGATATTCACTGAAGGACTCGGCATGAGCATCCTCAGACACGTCTTAGCTCCGTCTATACTGCATAGAGCAACTGAGGGTGACCGTATGCTCAATGGTCTCAAGATACCACCTGGGTAAACTCTGGAGCTCAGGTTGAGAAACCCTCTTCTGACGTACTTACGTACCAACCATGCTAAATAATAAAAATGGTAGGCGGGCTTAGTGTGAGGGCAAACACATGGACTTGCTTAGTAGACAACATAGGTAAGAGCATCAAGAAAACATGATCTAACAAGACAAATCATGTCTAGAAGGATTAACTTGCTTAGCCTTTGCTTTCCCAACGTAGCATTTCTTCAAAGATTATTTCCAGATCATTTAGACTATCTCCCATTTGTCCATGTTTCTTAAAATGGGATGTATAAAACAATATCCAGTTCTCCAGATAAGGCCTCACAGGCTCTGTGTATTGTGGAAGAACTCATGATAAGGTTTTCCTTTTTTTTTTTTTTTTTTTTTTTTTCTTTTCCCTAGCAGAATTCTGTTGCTTGTTGCAGGAGTTTGGGAGTTAACTGAGGTGAATCAGACATAATATATGTTAGGAAGGCCATGTTAAAGGAAAGGTATGTTAGGGAGGTAGCACCGTATACCTGTTAGATAGTTACAGGGAAATAGAAGAAGAGAACCCAAAGAAATCCTGGAGAAGGTTAGATTTTCTAAACTACAATAAAAGAAGACAGCAGAGTTTTTCTGGATTAGTCACTAGTGTTTTTACTACAAATGGGCTTGTGAGGGAAGCCACTCTGCAGCTCTAAGAAGCAAAGATGCAAAAATAATAAAAAAGGAACTAAAAACTTAGCACCAACATAAGGTTAAAAGCTTTCCTAAAAATATTTCTTTTGAAAATTACCTTGTAAATGTCCTTTTTTTTTCATGTGAAAATTGAAACTTTCAGGGTGTTTTGCTGGGAGTTTATTAGGGAGTAAAACTTTGTGAAGCAATTTTATCTTTTTTTTTGTTTTTGACCACCCACAAATCACTATTTTGTTCTAATCCCCATGACTTCTTGATGCACAGAGTAAATGTCTGACCGTCAGGTGTGGGTTTCCCAGCAGAGAGCACCCGCCTGAGTCCTCAAAGTTGTGACGTGCGTGAAGGAAAGCCCCGTTCTCACAGGCTATCTCAACCCTGGCTCTGGAAGCGACAAATGTGGTGGGTATGAGACATCACAATCAGTCATGATCAGTGAGTGCATCTAAGAAGTGCGAAAGCAGAGATGACCTCTACCACCTCTTTGCCCTCTCAGATGCCAAAACAATTAAGGAATTGCTCCTGTTTCCTCCAATAAGACATTAATCTCTGTCTGGTCCTTTCAGTTCAATATGTTGGTTGCTCTGGGATTAGGGTTCTGTGGGTCTGTTGAAAAGCCTCCTCATAAAAGATTCTTGGTGGCCTTTTGAGAACTCTCTTGTTAGTGATGAAAAGAAATACTACAATGGAGCCCAAAACTGGCTCAGTGGTTACACCTAAGTGTCCTACACGGTATTTCAAAATATCCCTCCCATAGGGTCTAACTCCTGCCCTCGAAGGGAATCTGAGGAAACATTTGTCTTGCTTCTGTCAGTGCTAAACGCTCCTCTCCTGAACTTTTAGTTACATTTTACTGTGCTGACTGTGTGACTCCTCTCACAACCAAGCAAAGCAAGAGCAGTGAGCACAGCTGTGGTCATATCCACCCTGACAGTCTTAAAAGAAGCCTGAAGTATCAGTTACTGACCCAAAGGCATGAACATGCCACGTAGTGTATGTGAGTCTCATTTTATGAGTGTCACCTGGATGTACAGAATTCACCTTACTTTAAAAATGCAAATTGTCAGAAACTGAGACCAAATAGCCTTAAAGTTTTCAGACATTCCCTGTGTTCTCTGTCCCTTCATTTTCTTGACTACTTTGTCAAAGTCAGTAAATTCTTTCACGTAAATGAATGATTAATATGCATGCAAATCTGGGAACAAAATGTTTCTGCTTAGCTACACTAATAGTTCTAATTTTGTCAGGTATGAGATTGATTTTATGTGACGATGCTTTGAGTTAAGCAAACTGTTCTGCGTCTGCTCTGAAGGTCTAGCCTTCAGTGGAAATTTGGGCATTAAGATGAGGCAAGCTGAAACCTAATGGCTTGCCCAAACAGGGAAAATTGAATCTCCACAGAGATAATGTGAGAAAAACAATCCTAGGCCAGTGGAAATATGAAAATTCAGCTCTGCAATTTATTTGTTGTCTACTAACCATACAGAAAATCATCTTCTAAAATGGCATCTCTGAGCTATCCCATAGCAGGGCAATCCCTCTTGAGCTGCCTTCACTGGTGGCTCCCAGTTTTGGAAGCTTCCTGATAAGACAATATCACTACAATGTGTGTGGTACTCTAAGGCAGCCATTTGGGCTTAATTTGTGCCTCAATTTTTGCCTCAAACAGCTCGTCCCAATTTTCTACCTGAGAAAGACTGTGACAGTAGTGCCTCCTTGTAAAGGCTAGATTTTCCTAAATTTCTTTTGCTACAGACTAAGGTAATTACCATCTGTGGGGAATGAACAGGAAAGAATTATTTCTTTAAAACACAGAAGTTAGCTTATTAAACAGTTGAGCAGTTCTATTGGGTTCTGTCTCAGCATTCTCTTCTCTGGCCTAAAATAAGCAAATTCTTCCATATTCTGAAAGGCTCTTACTATCCTTTTTGATTTTTGATCATGCATGTCTCATTTGTGTCTCCACTGCAGTGTGGTATCAATAACTGCACATATTCTTCCATTCATAAATACATTTGAATTAAGAGAAATAATTTAATTTCAGCCTTTCCCATCATGTTGTTAACGGTACCTTTTTGTAAAAGCGTTCTCTTCCCAAGTTGGCCCAAGTTGTTATTGGTAATAACTGAGTAATTCTTGATCCTCTACAAATTCTATAGGATCGCAGTCAACATCTCCACTCAGTCTAATGGTCTCCTTGGAAGTGGATTTCAGTCTGACATTTACACAGTATCTTTTCTTCACTT
Organism: Crypturellus tataupa; assembly: GCA_034781795.1. Lineage (NCBI taxonomy): Eukaryota > Metazoa > Chordata > Aves > Tinamiformes > Tinamidae > Crypturellus > Crypturellus tataupa. The sequence goes on along the minus strand of JAWLRI010000853.1, from coordinate 60,896 downwards.
TGGGAGTTTTAAATGTAATGGCAAATTTTATCAAATCATGAATTATGATTATGTCATTCCTCTATATCTGCTAATCCATTACTTATGAAGCAAGGTGAATAAATTGGTTTAATATGATGTGACATATTGCTGGAGCCAACAATTTAGCAGTCTGTGAGAACTTCAACAAGCTTCATGAGTGAGGTATTTAAAAAGCAGACATAAACTGTCAGGCTTAAAAGCTTTGGCCAATCTTTCTCTTACAGGTTTTAAACATTTTCCCAAGGCTACAAGATCCTACAGTGGTCCCATAAGAAATTACTTGCTCCTTTTTTACAATCAATAACAGAAAACTTCAGAGAGAAAAAAGTACTGTGAACAACTTGTGGGTCTTTGTTTTTGTGGTGCAGTTGGTACATGAAAGAGAACCTTTGAAATACAGCACTTTTGTGGGTCAGTTCGTGTCTCAAATGTAAGCTCCAGTACAGTCATGTGAAATACAGACAATTTGTTTAATCCCTTCACCTCTGCACCTGGAAAGGGAATCACATTAACAAAGCAGCAAGACCCAGGTTGACTTGACAGTAGCCTCAGTAGCAGGGCAGGGGCTTCCATTTCGTTCACACGCTTTTACACTTGGACTCAGTGATCTTGAAGGCCTTTTCCAACCGTAATGGTTGTGTGCTTGGCTGATCCAAAATGGTCTGGAACAACCTGATCCCAACAGCTTTATGGTTTTGTTTGGGTTCCTGCTGCCCTTGCTTGCTTTGACTCACAGATCTGAAGACCAGGGGACCACTAGATCATCTCCTCTGGCCTATTCCATCTCACATTTCACTCTCCCACTGAGACAAAACATACCTGTTTGTTAAAATATATTCAGGTTCTTTCCTTTGACTCCAGGGAAGGGGAATGGCACTTATTTTAGCGTGACCTGAAGAGAATCCATCCAGGCTGAAGGTCTTAAGCACTTTGTAATATTAATATTTAAAAAGAAGTGTTGAATGGATATTGGACTTTGATGTTTTTCTCTTCAGAGGATCACTAAAAAACTCTCTTTTCATGTCTTCAGTTTACTTTGTATTGTCTTATTTATCTTCCTTGCATTTCGCAGGGCTGTTTTTATTTTTAGTATCATTAACAAGTCCAAGGAGGGACAAGAGCTGCAGTATTAAAGCAGAAGGAAATAAATCTCTGCTCTTTGCTGTGATTGTGCTGTTATGCTTTACATAGTGGATTTTATTCATGACAGAAGTTGGCCATCTGCTGGAAAGCTGCTGAAATAACTGTTTTCCAGCACAGCAGGCCACTGCTGCAAACTGGTATTTGAAAAACCCATCCTTTTCCTCAAATTTTACCCAAAATAAGAAACTTGTTTAAAAAAAAAAAAAAAGTGTGGAATTGAGCAGAGCTCTCTTAAAAATAGACCATGAAACAGATGTTAAGTGGTGACAGAGGATGAAAATCTCTGTGATGACTGGGGATACAGCAGGAAATATTCACATTCACTGCCAAGTCCTTAGGAAGGTCAGATGGTCTCTTGGAGGATGGGAGACAGGAGACATGGATATTACTACAGCTCCCCAGCTCTCTGACCCTGGATGAATCATTCCCTCTGCGTTTTTCCTTGGTCCATGATTCATCTGTCTGACTGAAAAGAGAAAATTTGCCAGCACGAGCATGCTCCCTTCCTATATACATATGCTGCATCGCGCACTGTGACGCTAAATCCATCATACCAGATCCATATCCAGCACTTTTTTACTGGCATAAGAAAGTCGATTTCAGGTATGTTGACTAAAGATTAAACAATTTATACAGAAAGACTCATCAAGGATCAGAGGAACAATGATAGTTGGAAGAACCCCAATAAGATAATGAGTGAAATCAGTGAAAATCAGAGCACTGAATAAGCTCCTCAGAGCTCCTCAGAGCAAAGGAGAGCAAAGAGACCACTCTGCTGGTGTGCAGCCCACCAGGATGACCCAACCAAAGGAGCTTCCTTGCAGAAAGAGGAGTTGTTGCCTACAGGTTTATTAGACTTGGTGGACTTCTGAGTCTCATCCTTCAGTTGATAAGGTTAGAGGAAAAATTACCAAAAGCCCTTAAGTGACTTAGCAGAATTTGTTCATTTTTCAAAGGTAACTAAAGGAGGAAGAAGGAAGCTGGTCAAATAAACTATCATATTTAGTGGAAAAACTAGGACCATATTTTTTAGTTTTTTAACAGAATTCCTGGTTACCATTTTTTAGTCATTTCATTGCTTTCCTGTGCCAGCTTTCCATCTTTAATGGAAGAACTCCTCCAATATCAACCATTTGACCCGTAAATGAATCCCAGGAGCAAGAAACAAAATCCTTGCAATTCTTAACCCTGTCTAAGTACAACCACAGGATCAATAGTTACCTATAATATTCTATTTCCCCTAGTTTTTCTGAGAATCTGTAAATTAGATTGGTAATGAGGTTTCATTTTTGAAGCTAAGTGCGTATTAGTGAATTAAATAGATCCAAAACATATTCTCAAACACAGGGATCCATTTGTCTGTCTACCAAATGGTCTTTCCGTCGATGACCAGGCATATGTGAGTCAATATGGACCAAGGACCATTCCCAATAGGAAGCTGAGATGCAGCCCCCCTCTTTTGGCACGTGAGAGAGTTTACCACTAAATGAAGGTTGTCACATGTCACCTGAGCTACGTGCCAGAGAACAAACCCAGACAAAGACAGATCAACAGTATTTATTAGATATAATATATATTATTTTGCAACACAGTATCTACAGCTTTCTATTGGAAGCTGATAATCCCTGTGCAACATCCAGGAAGAAAAAGACACCATAGGTTGGGATTTACAATCCTCAGCACAGTCTGACAGGAAAGACTGCAGATAACAAGGTGCCAAGTTCTGTTCCTCTGCAATGATAGTGCCTGGTGCAGCACTGCTTAGGTATGATAACTTGATTTTAGGGCAAACTTGCTAAATTACCATGTGAATTGCCACTGGAAGTGGAAGTTTTTTAACTTAACACCCAAAGTTTATTTCCAGCCCACACTACCCTGGTTTGCTTGCATTTTCATTACCTTCTATTGCTGACAGCTGTTTAAAATGCTTAATTGAGAAAAAGTAGTAATGGAAAATATTAAATCAAGTTAAAAGAAAAAAAAAGAAAGAGGATGCTCATCAAGAAGAAAACCTCTTGATTGCGTCCTCGAGGTGGCCTTTAGAAGACCCTGTAGACACATCTAGTGTTTCTGATGCTCCCTTATTCTGCTTGCTTTATGCATGTGTTTTCTGCTAGGTAAAGCTGATGGTGGGCCCCAGCTTTTAGGAAGTGCTACTTAGAATAAAATCACCTTGCTTAGTTACCTTGTCCTGTTGCCAAGGACCTTCAACAGTTTTTTGCATTCCTTATTACAACGTACTGTGGAACACTTAAATTGAACAAGAAAATAATGGAAATGTAAGGGGAAAGAACTCCCAGCGAAAGTTTCAGTTTGGAACAAATTAACCTCAACTACACCTCACTTCATTCTGCACTCAACAAGTAGTTGAGTATCTGCTTTTCAACATGTTTTCCACCCTCTCTTGTGATAAGCTTGAACATACATCTTCAAGCATGCGCTCTGGATAAAATAGGTAGTAACCAAACCAGTTGGTTGAATGACCTGAAGATAGGACAGTGGAGACAGTACTTGACTGAATTTCATCTGGAGGCTTTGGGATTTTGCTGGGCATTTTTAGTGCTTCCAGAGTGAGCTGAGATGTCACTATGCATTGGACTTGCCTCTAACACAGAGTATGGGATTACTTAATGGATTGTGCAGCCCCTGTTCTAAGCCTTGCTTTTTCTCTTAGGACTCTCAGTCTTGGCCATCAGCAGATCTAGGTGGGCCCTGTCCTATGGAGAGCATTGAGAAAATGAAGGCAAGTGGCCTGCAGCCAGGCTGCTAACATTGGTAGTTCAACTTAAGACGGCATTTTCTACAGTATATGAAAAAAATACCTGTTCAAATGCATGTCAAGAGTTGTATAGGTATCTCTGCATGATTCCTAAGACTGCCTCACAAATTCACTAAAGTCCTGCTGAAACATTCCCATTGACTATAAAAACAAATCATAATTTTTGGTCACACCAAGACCTCATGTTCCCTTTTCTCATCTCAATTTTATTGGACCTTTTGGATCTCTCCTGCTCAAAAACATTTTCACAAGGTGCTCGTATGCTGCTGTCTGTTTCTTACTGGGACAGAAACACTTGAAAGGCATTTCACAGCTCCCGCTCTTATTTCCAGCAGGAACTAAGGATAAGAAAGAAAAGTGCACAGAGTATGTGTTTTGTGCCTCTAAGAGCCCACCATTTGTTTGCTTCTGGGTTTAGCTTGTTGTTCCATATATCCTTTATTTTAACTGAACTAATTTCCCTTCTGCAACTACATTAAATTTCCAAAGACAGAAAAACTCTCACTACTCTGCTCAGGGTAAAAAAGCCCTGTGCTCAAGGAACGAAGTTAAAAGTGCCCTCTGCTAAAAGTTCTCCAGCCCCTTTATTGACATTTGTGTTGCAATTGCCAGAACGCATGTGACCCCCAGGGTCTCGGTGAATATTCAGAGAAAATAATTATGTTTAAAATCATGTCTCACAAACTGAAAATTAAGGCAACCTGTTGGTACAAGTCACCTGGGATCATTATCACATTGATCCCAAAGGCAAGCTTTGTGCCAGGTCATTGCTGAAGTTGGAAAGGTGTTTTCCAGTTGTTTAATGCTACTATGCTCCATCAGCAAGAGAAACCAGGGGGGGGCATTTAGGCTTTCCCAGCCTCACTCTGACAACTAGAAATCTTCTGCTGGAACAACAGTGTTTTCTCTACTGCTGGTAATCGCTGAACTCCCCAACAAAGGACCCTCCTTCCATTCAAGAGCCTGGTCATGCAACACCAGGGTAATCACAGCCTCTACTGTGGGAACCAACTCCTTACTGCCCTCAGGGGACAGGATGGACAGAGGTAGTGTGAAATCTTTGGCTTATTATTAGTGGATGCAACTCAGGCCTCTTCACACCTGCATCAATACAGATTTTGACTGGGCTTGCAGCAATCTGCAAATTTCATTCATCACAATAATTTACAAAGGATTGCACTATAACCGTTTGCTTACTCAGTCTCTGTCGGATCCACCATTTCTTTCTTTTACATTAAGATTTAAAAATCTTTGGGGTGAAGACCATCTTATATACTGCTTTTCTGCAGCTTGAGTGAAAGAGATGGGTTTGCTCTTGTGAAATAAGAAATAAATCACCTCCTGGATTCCCGAGTTGAAAAAAAAAGTCAAAAACAAAGCTGAGAAGTGGGGCAGGAAAACAAAGACATTGTATCTTGGAACAATCTATTAAATACATATACAAATGTAAATGCTTAAAGTGCCATTTATTCATTTTTGGTCTTTCATTACATAAGAGTGGATCCCCACCTCATCATTTAGAACTCTGCCCATTATGATCAGTATCTGAGAATGTTTTATGGTACCCCCACTGACTGCATCATCCATTTCTGCTTCAAACACACTATTCAAACATCTATTTTTGATGTAACTTTGAAAGGAATAACAGCAGAGCAACTAAATTGACTTCAAGTGATGATGTAGGTAGACCATGTAAATGGGAGCAGAGATTGACCCACTCTATGATACACACCTTAATCTTTTCATTATACTTTTGATAAAATCCTTGTTTTGCCCAAATCTTGCTGTAAGAAGTAATCATGGCTGTTTATTGAAAGGGATTCTGTCCAAATAACATTGTTTATTGAAAGGGATTCTGTCCAAATAACATTTGCCTCTAAATATTTTTGTTTGGTTTTGTGCACGGGACTGCATTTTCAGTACACACATTACATGTCAGCAAGTATCTTTTACTAGCAAATGGCTAATTTTTGGGTGCATCCTCCTGGAATGACCTGGAAAAGTACCAGAGTTCTGCTGGTTCTCCATCAGTAATATACTTTTCCATTATGGAAAATGAATGATTATCATCACATTCCATAAAAAAACCTTAGATAAGTAGAAGGGGGATTCACATATTTGAAAAGCACAGTAGAGCATTATATTGTCCAGACTACTCTTCCAGCTAAGACTAGTCGGTCATTTCTAAACCAGAGAGACAATTATTCTTCAGTCTATAGAAAGATGGAGTCCAGGTTTTTCAAGTTTTTAATATCATGGAGAGTGTTCTCACTGTGTTCTTTGGCACACCAATACATTAATTTATGCCCTCAGTGTATGATTTAAAGACACTTTAACTTGACAGAAGAACAGTCCATCTCCAAAATGGACAGCCCTCTTCTCCCACATCCCGTAGTTCCTTGCTTCCTCACAGGCACTGCTAAATCCATTTGGTGAATGGGAATGCATCCCACCTTAAAATTGATTTTAGGGAGCAAGTTGCTACATCAAATCCACTGTTCTGGGTCACTGTACACCTGTCTGAGGAACAGTATGAGCACAAGGGAGTGGTGGGAAGGCCTAACCAGCCCACAGAGGTGGGACAGGGTACTCTTGTGTTGATGAATGGTACTGTGAAACTGTGGCCTCAGTTGCTTTAAAAGAGACAAGTAAAGGAGCAGAGCAACAGCAAGTTGTTCTGATACCCATGGTAGCCTTCCTGCAACTTCACTTGTCCACCCAGGTTGTCCATCCAGTTGGTCTGTCACTGTATTTCCAAGGCAGAAATCTCAGCCAGTTGGACTCAATACCCACTTGAGGAAGTTCCTCCTATCACCTTACCTTGGCTTAGTAAAGACGAAGGTCTCCTCAGATGAGCTAGGTCGATCTCAAGAACTCATCTGTTCCTCATGTTGCTGTTCTGCCTCTACTACTGTCAAGAGCAAATTATAGTAGCAGTTGTTTTCTCTGGGTATTACTTTATATATATGGAATATTGCTTTTCTGGGAACATGTGAGATGCCACCAAAACACCACACCTTGGGAAAGCAGTTTCATATTCATAGACAGCAGTGAGTCAGAGATGTAGCTGGATTCACATGAGCTGAATTGTTGTTCTTCCTCACTGCCCAGACATCACAAGGAGGATATATTCCTTGGTTTCTTTTATCCCTAGGTTAGCGTCTAATCTTAATTCCTTGCAGTGTCAGAGAATTACTACTGCCTTAATTGTATTTATGTTATCTTGCCTGCATAGCTTCAGGCCCTTACGCTTACCAAGCAAGTTGATAAATAGAGCTAGTAGCAAGTCATAGGGTGACTGATTTGTGCAGGCAGTGCTACTGCTGCTGTGACAAGCCTGGGCACAGTTTCAGTCCTGGTTTCTGCAACTGGTTTTTGTTTTTGTGTAGGAGTCTTTGGGAACAGCACCAGAAATTGTGTCCTATATGGCAACTTTTAACATCTTCAGAAAGCTCACAAGACAATAAGTTAGCAGTTACTCCCAACTAGTTGTTTTTGCCCAAGCTCAGTAAAAAGCAAAAAAATGAAAAACAATTTCTCCTTCCAAAATATCCCCTTTACCTCAGATGGTTTCCTCGTGACTTTTCTGCTGTACGTACATTGCTCCTATCCCACATCTTGGTTTCTATTCACTCTTGTAATCCCTGGTTCTTATTCCATAGGGAAAGTTTCTGTGATTTCCTTGACCTTATCTCAGTGCCTGATTTTACACAATACAGATGTTTGGATTATGGGCCACTTCCAATGTGCTGAGCAACATTTTCTCTTTACCTTAAAACACCTCTTTTTTCTATGGAATACTTTCCTCTGGGTTTGTCTCTGATTACTTAATTTCTATAGCCTGAATTCAACTGTAAGGTGCCTGTGGAGTCCTCTAGAAAGGGCCAGGTGTTATAGAAGACCAAATTTGTCCCATCCTTTATGGAAATGAATCACAAAGTAAGGATTCAAAAGTTCTATATGAAGTCAAAGATAAGAGCCATATCTAGAATTATCATGGCATATTTAGAATTACCCAAGACCAGACAATCAATAACACAAAAATAAAACTCAACAATAATATTTCCAAAACAAGAATTAAAAAAAAAAAAAAAAAAGTGGCAGAAAAAGCACATAAACACAAGCAGAGCAAAACAGAGGAGCAAAAAAGAAAGAAAACCAACAAAAATGTTGAGGAAAAATCTCTATTCCAACACTGTTTTCTCTTCGGCAAGAGATATCAGGAACAAATTCTTGATACAAGTCTGTGCACTGTCTTTGTTGCTGCAAACGTAACAATCAGAGAGCATTTCAGGGAGAAAAAAAAATAAGCTTTACAGTTTCTGATACAGTTGTAATGCAAAAAATGACTCCGATGGTTAAACATATCTCATATCCTGTGGCTTTGACTGTCCTCAGCACATATATAGAAGAAAGAATAAAGTGTAAAATTAAGTTCACTCCTTTTCTCTTACAAATGTTTTTCATTCTTCCCCCACCAAATCGAGAATATCTAAAGACTGAGTTCTACTGCTTCTAGTCAGTTTATCTAACTGATATTTTTCCAAGAACATCCATGTATTTTTGCCAACTCTCATGATTTTATGGCAAGTCTCACCATTTCCCTTTTTAGCTTCTTTCCAGCTTCTAGAATCATGTGATACCCAGAAAATATCAGCTTTGCTAAAAACAAACCAACCAATCAAACAAGCAAACTACCAGAATATATGAACCTCACGCTTTTTTAACTGAAATTGTCATTTACAAAGCAATTTCATAACACTTTAGTTTTACTAATAATATTTGTACTGTATTAGCATTTCTAACAGCTTGTCATACTAGCTCCTCAAAAAAGAAAAAAGAAAAAAAAACAGAGAATAGATTTTGCTCCCTTAAAATATTTTGGGGACATTCTTGGGACTGTGTATGCTTGGGGTTTTTCATATTGTACATTATATGCTATATCTTTTCACATTTTACATTAAATAATATTCAGTCTTCAAGAAAGAATTATGGTCTTAAAAAGTGACCAGAAGTGAACAGTGAGAAACTGCAGGATATTTTAGGTGATGAATTGCTGCAAACAAATGCCTACAAGTCAGCGCAGCTCAACAATGACTGTAGATAAGTTTGAAAGTAGGAGGTGAAAGAATGAAGATTTATCATCCCTTTACCAAGAAAATAGGAAAGAACAAACAGAATTATGTCCAAAGTAACCAGGGAGAAGCAATCCTCCCCTTCAGAAGGTGCAGCCTTCTGAAGGATTCAGTGAATATCTTGGCACCAGATGTAAGAAAAAGGAGAAGAATCATGACAACATGGAGAGTTATTTTTATTGCATACTTTTGCATTACAGAATATCTGCATAGTTAGTAGTTCTCCAAGCAGACAAATGAAAGATATAGACTGTAGAACAAAAGGAAATACAGGCATACCTCAGGTTTGGTTCCAAACCACCACAATAAAGTGAGTCATACAATTTTTTTTGTTTCCCAGTGCATAAAAAAGTTATGTTTATGCTATACTGCAGTCTATTAAGTGTTCAATAGCATTATGTCTAAAGAGAAAACAATATACATACCTTAATTAATTTTTTTTTATTGCTATAAAATGCTAACTATTATCTGAGCCTTCAGATAATCATTTTAGTGATGGAGGGTCTTGCCGCAATATTGACACCTGCTGACTGATCAGGCTGGCGGCTACTGAAGGTTGGGGTGGCTGGGGCAATTTCCTAAAATAAGACAGCAGTGAAGTTTGCCATGTCAATTAACTGTTCCTTTCACGAAGGATTTCTGTGCAGTATATGATACTGTTTGATAGCATTTTCCATGCAATAGAACTGCTTTGAAAATTGGAGTCAGTCCTCTCAAACCCTGCTGCTGCTTTATCAACAAAGCTTACGTAATATTCTCAATCCTTTTTTGTAATTTCAGTGACCACAATGTCTTCACTGGAAGTAGATTGCATCTCAAGAAACCACTTTGTTCAGCTATTAGAAGCAACTCCTCATCCACTGAAGTTTTATTATGAGTTTGCAGCAATTCAGTCACATCTTCAGGTTCCACTTCTAACTCTGTTTCTCTTGCTATTTCCATACATCTACAGTTACTTTGTCCACTGAAGTCCTGAACCACTCAAAGTCATACATGAATCTTGGAATCAACTTCTTCCAAGCTCTTGTTCATCTTGATATTTCCCATGAATCATGGTGGTTCTTAATGGCATCTAGAATGGTGACTCCTTTCCAGAATGTTTTCAATTTACCTTGCCCAGATTCATCAGAGAAATCACTATCTGTGGCAATTATAGCCTTATAAAACGTGTTTCTTAACAAATAAGACTTGAAAGTCGAAATTGCTCATGATTCACAGGCTGCTGATTGTATGTTCTCTTAGCAGGCCTGAAAACAACATTAATCTTGTTGTACATATCCATTTGAGCTCCTGGGTGATCAGGTGTATTCTCAATGAGCAGAAATATTTTGAAAGGAATCTTTCTTTTTCTCTGAACAGTAGGTCTCAACAGTGGTCTTAAAATATTCAGAAATTGTAAAGATTATAGACAGACATGCTGTCATGCAGGCTTAATTGTTTACTTCGCAGAGCAAAGGCAGGGTAGATTTAGCATACTTCTTAAGGACCCTAGGATTTTTGGGATGGTAAATGAGCATTAGCTTCAAGTTAAACTCACCAGCTGCATTAGGAACTACCAGGAGAATCAGTCTGTCCCTTGAAGCTTTGAAGCCAGACATTGACTTCTCTCTAGCTATGAAAGTCTTAAACAGCATCAATACAGGGTTTTTTTCATCTGTGTTGAAAATCTGATGTTTAATGTAGCCACCTTCATGAATTATCCTGGCTAGATCTTCTGCAAAACTTGCTGCAGCTTCTACATCTTGCATTTGCTGATTCATGTTGCACTTTCATGTTATGGAGACAGCTTCTTTCCTTAAACCTCATGAACCAACCTCTGCTGGCTTCAGGCTTTTCTTCTGCAGCTTCCTCACTTCTCAGCCTTCATAAAATTGAAAAGAGCCAGGGCCTTGCTCTGGGTTAGTCTTTGGTTGAAGGGTTTAAGGATTGATCTTCAATTCACACTACTAAGCCTTTCTCCATGTGAGACATAAGGCTGTTTTGTTTTCTTATCGTTTGTGTTTTCAATGAAGTATCTTAATCATTTCTAACTTTTGAATTAAAGTAAGAGATCTGTGACTCTTCATTTCCCTTGAATACCTGGAGACCCTTGCAAGGTTATTAACTGGCCTAATTTCAATATTGTGTCGCAGGAAATAGGGAGGCCAGAGGAGAAGGGAGAGAGACAGAGGAACAGCTGGTCAGTAGAGCAGTCAGAACACACACAGCTTTTATCAATTAAGTTTCCTGTTTTATATGGACATAGTGTGTGGTGCCCCAAAACAATTACAATAGTAACACCAAAGATCGTTGATTACAGATCACCATAACAGATATAATAATAATAGTGATGATGATGAAAAAGCCTGAAATATAAATATTGTAAAATATCCCAAAATATGACAAGGAGACACAAAGTGAAGACAAACTGTCGGAAAAATGAAACTGGTAGATTTTCTTGACACAGAGTTGCCACAAACCTTGAATGTGTAGAAAGCAAAATATCTGCAAAGGGCAATAAAGCAAAGTGCAATAAAATGATGATGTCCCTTTTCCTTATTCCTGTATAGAATTAACTCTTCTGAATTCATTCTTGACAGTTCTTTGTCTAATATATTATTTCAAATTTCAGTGGTAGATGCCTCTGTCTTCAAGCAGCATTTTTCAGTATTTACTGTCCTCTATCACTTTCTAACTTATATTCCATGCTAAATTTTAGGCAAATTACTTCTTGTTCTACCCATAATAGTTATGAAGAATATTTTAGTCTTTCCTTTCTGAAGTTAAATTGTTGTAACTGAAAATGGCAGTGCTTTCTTCTCAGTAGCAAAAATTCCTAATTCTTTCAATCTCATCCTAGAGAAAAATTGCTTCCAACACTCAACCACAATCACAACCGCCAGCATCCAGCCACATCTGAATTTTCACTGTATAGTCCACATCCTTCTTGAAATTTTGTACTCCAGACTGGACAACTGGACCTTTTTTGCACCGAGCACAGTAGAAGGATATTTTCTGTATGTAATGCTGGTCTACACATCTCAAGAACTGTCATGGTAGTGGAATAGGTTTGCAATTGTTTGACAGTGTGAGCTTCTTTTCACCTGGTGGTCTACTAAAATCTCTAAACACTCTCCTGAATAATTTGTACCTTAACAGTGAGTCTAACATCTTTTACTGGATAGCTGTAGTATTTAACACTTCTTTGCTTTTCAAAGTTGGATCTAACAAGCAGTGTGAGGATCCGTATCCATGATATTTAGTCTTCATCCACCTGGATGATATCTCCCAAGGCCATCCTCCGAGTAGACTGCCTCCTTACAAAGGAAGCTTCATCTATTACCCCTTGCTGTGCTCCTCGCTCCTTGTGTTTTTTGACCACATTTTCAATGAGCTTGCTTGCATCACTTAGGGTTTTTTGTGTTCGTTGACCTGCATTTTTCTGCTTGCTCTCTCCCACAGTTGGATCTGTGGCCTTTAAGGGTTTGTCTTTCCCCTGATCTTCCTGCTGCTCTTTCATGTGCCTTAATCTGAACCGGCGTCGGGAATCATTCTGGCAAGGATCAGGGCTGCTTTCAGGGCTGTTAGAGTCTTCATGTATGTCAGGTACCTGGAGAGTGGGAATTAACTGCTTACGGGCTGTCTTTGGGGTGTCTTCAGGACCTGGTTGCTTAGTCAACTTACTCCGGCTTGTCTCTGGAGGCAAAATAATTTGGATTTCTCCCAAGGGCTTGCTGCTTTTCAGGGAAAGATGATCATCTTTATTCTCCACAGTAGCCTTCTCGCTCAGTTTTATCTTATGAAGGTTTTCCAGCTCCCCCTGGGCCAGATTCTTTACCCTTTTCACATGGGGTTCATTGCTGATGGAGTTAGTGACTGTCAGCTTTTGAGCAGCCATTTGGGCTTCTCTCCGGACAACCATAATCTTTTGGAGCTGAGCTTCTTTCACTTCCAAAGGAATCTCGAGGGGAGCCAACTTCCCTGGCCTCTTCAGGGAGATGTTCTCCATGCTACCTAATTCGTTTGCACGATGCAGGCTAGGAGACAAAGACCCCTCCTTTTTTACCTTTTCTGGCCATAATTTTTTCTCTCCCTGGGCTGGCCTTTTCTCTGAAATCCTGGGAGAAGGAGGATGGAGACCAAGATTTCTACATTCACTTCCTGACTTCCCTGCTGACAACATGTGGATCGGATTCTTCTCAGGCTGCAGGTTCCTGATGGTGACTTCACTGATGGTGCAGTTGTACTTGGACATCAGCTTGTCCTCAGACACTGGAGCACCCTTAAAGAAAACAAACACACATGGAGATCACTACCACACATCCTACTAATGGTCAACCATTAAGATGTTATGTGTTTTGGGTTTGGTAAGATTGCAGCTTGATGCATCTTGCTTCCCATAGCCATAAGCCCCAAGCACCCTGCTCTGTCATTTGGATTATTGTACTAATCTAACACAAAGAGCTAGCTCAATTTCCATATCTGCTCCATGTTTACAATAAGTCTGATGATAGCCTTCAAGGATTGTCTCTCTCTTACTGTGCCACCAGCTCTATCTGTAATTACTCATTTTCTTATTTCAGCTTTGGCATTTTTTTCTTCTACTTTGTCCCAGGTATTCAGTGTCCTTTCTAAGCAGCAAGTGCACTATTCTGTACCTTGAAGTTATGAATATACAGGATGATGAAGACTTCCATAATACCTCTAGAATGCTGCTATCACTGCGGAATTGGTGTTAATTTGAGGGAGCTCCTAGATGAGGCGCAGACGTGGACCCTCCCCTTCTTCCTACAACATGACAAGTAATGTCCATTTCTGCAGGAGGTAGTCATCCCACTCACTCCCATGCCTGTACTGATATTAGTTTTGTAGGGCTGGACATGTGCCTTAATTTCTCTCCAAATTCTGCCTAATTACACTACATGCTTTTCCAAATGGCAGACAGTTAAACCGATGGTGATTTTTCTAGTGTCGATGGAGTATACTCCTGAGTGGATCTAGAATGTATTTAGCATACCCCAGTTGTCATTCAGTTTCATATCCACTGGATTATAAGATGTTAACTAATGGGAAGCACTGAAGTGCTAAAGTCAACAGTTTAAGTGCCCTGCTGTATTCCAGTGAAACAGTTAAGTCTGGCTAAGTCTGTAAAAGCAAAGTGAAATACAATAAACACAAATAAACCCTTGTCCTAAAATTCAAGGACATAAAGCAATGAGACAGAATGAAAGCTCCAATATACAGTGAAATATGGGAGTAGAAAGGAAGGAAAGGAAAAATAATGTAGTTCCTACAAATGATAATTCTAAAAAAGATCTTTGTTGAAGAAGGTTTTACATGCCTTTATAAAATGGGGAGCCAACTAAAACCCAGTGATCTTTCCAAGTATAAATAAATGTGTGCCATGGTTCTTGGTGTAGAGAGCATCCTGCCCTTACAGTGTTAAATGAACATCAAAACTGTTTTACTCTTCCTTGCTATGACCATTCTTTGCATTTATGCTATTTTCAGGCAAGAGTGATTACATGACCGGATAACTCTTTGCTACATGATCCTCTGTTACCCTGTACACATTACTCAATACCTTCTTAAAATGTCCATCTGCTAAGCATATAGTCCTACTTAAAATTTAATTAAGTAATTGGCCCAATCTTGTATCAGTAATTGCTCTGTGCCCAAAATTCCCTTTGCAGTCAATGAGACCCATGCAAAAAATGACTACTTCAAGCTCTCAGGATCAAAGTATTATTATAGTGGTATTATCAAAGGGGCCACTGGCCCTTATTTAGAAATCACAACCTTCATGTAATTTAAATGCTTTTCTACCCAGTTTCAGTTTCCATATCCCTCTGTTACAAACTGCACAGTAGTGGAAAGGCAGCCACAAAAGACTCAGTATATGTTATTACTGTTTTACTAAATTTAATGCCTACAATAAAGCAAGGTGACCAATTCGCATGGACTCACCACAAATCTAGTAAAGGAAACTTGGTGTCCCCCACAAATAAATCTGATGACGCGCTACTTAAGCTATATTAGGGCCCAAACTGGTCCTTGGAGAGAGATTCTTCTGTAAAATTTATTTTGATTTCAGGAGTCTGCTTCCTATAGGCAATAAACACTTGATTTATAGGCGGAAAATGAAAGGTGCAGTAGCATCTCAGGGTGATCTGACACTGTTTTGAAAGCTTGTTCATGAGCTAGAAGACACAACGTGTTGAGGAAGGGGTTGAGTTGAGTAAAACTATCCAGTCTTGGCCTCCAGTCTCTGTCATTCAATAGATGATGAAACCAGACAGACCTCAGGCAGTCACAGGAGTCCTGAGGGTTCTCTTGCCAGGTACGTGGTAGAACTGGGGCAGGAAGAGTGGGTCAAGCACATTTTACATGGGGTGCACAAAGATACTCCTGGAAATCAACTGGACTTTAGCCACAAAAGCAAATTTTTAGCAGAAAAAAAAAGCTGCAAGGCTGTGATGTTATTGTACAACTCTGCAGGGCTTGAGATCCAAAACACTATTTTATACTTCCCTGCATGGTTCCATGACTCCTTTATTTCTGCCCTGTTGTGGGCATAACTACAACAAAGAAATACGATTGATAGTGTACATGGTTATAGATGTGTAGAAGTCGAAGGAGGAGAGGGTCCTTTAAAAATTTCTGCACTCTGTTTTCCTTAGTCACACATACAATGTTTCCTCTTCTTGCTCAATAAAACCAGATTTATAATACATTAAAAAAATCCTAAATCCCAAGCCCTTCCTACATAAGGAAAAGGTTTAATCTCATTGCTACTGGATAATCTGCAGTGATAAGCAGATGTTACACAACTTGAATGCTTTTCCTGCTCACCATCACGTGTATCAGCTGTTTGGTGTGGTTCAAATGGAGAGACAGAAATATCTAGGAAAGGAAGTTCACGAATCAAATCCCCCAGCTTATCCAGTTGAAAGCTTGTCCCTAGATTGGAGGTTTCTGAGTGAACACAGAGCCCTCAGCATGCCTTAATTCTCCATGTAATAGTTGTAGTACTGGTAGCAGAAAGCCCTCTGGCACATGGAGATCCATTATACATGCCCTCATCAATCAACAGAGGAGAGATATGATTCAGTTTAAATGGCTAGGAATTAATGACTTTGCTTCTACTGCAAATTCTGTAGATGTAGTGAATGACTCCAATCATTGTCATTAGACAATGCCACAAACACAACTGGCACCTCAAGCAACCCCCAGAAAAGCTCTAAGCATCCAGTCTCCAAGAACTCTGGTTGCTTTCATTGGCCATCGTAAGGGTCACATCTGCAAAGCCAGGAGCT
The DNA here is from genome assembly GCA_034781795.1 of Crypturellus tataupa. Classification (NCBI taxonomy): domain Eukaryota; kingdom Metazoa; phylum Chordata; class Aves; order Tinamiformes; family Tinamidae; genus Crypturellus; species Crypturellus tataupa. The sequence continues at coordinate 44,523 of JAWLRI010000853.1, read as the reverse complement.
CATCACTTCTGCACTGGAAAAATTAACAAGATCACATTGTCTGGCCCACTGGGTGCTAGAAGGATGTTAGATAGTGCATCAGTTGGGTGAAGCCAAAACATAACAGTGCTATCACCAACAGCACTGAAGATAGTGTCGATGTCACATTCAGCTAACACCCGGATAAGTAGGTATCCACTTCAAGGTGAAGTGAATAGGGAAGACCTGGCACAAAGGCATGCTGAGTCTTTGCAATTGAGGATTCAGAGATTTGGGGAGCCATTCTGCCATTGCATCTGTAGGTGTTTTAATAACAACAGTGAGAAGAACTTCAGAACAAAATAAAGCTGAGTGGTTTTAACACCGACTCTGGCATCAGGAAACTCACTTAAAATACCACAAACTTTCCCCACAAACTGTGAGTGTAATAGCAGGAAGAGGGTTTGGTACTCTTTGTGTTCTCCACTTGTAAACTTGGACTGATTCACAGAAGCATTATGAATATAAGCATATTATAGAATGCAATTTCTCAGCAACACTGGAAATGAAGTTATGTTAACTCCCAAAATAGACTGTTCCAGACAACTTAATTTTCAGAAAACAAGTGCTTTACAGAATCAGGTAGCATCTGTTGAATAGTCAAAAACAGAAACATGCAAAACCCTACAACCTCTTGAAAATCACAGCCCACAATGCTGAGTATATATGGAACATTTTTTCTCTTTAAACTCCATGCACTTTGTAAGGTGAAGCATTCTTGTTTCCTTTTTCACTTGACATGGCTGAATCTTTCAATGGGTAGTGGGATCTTTTTAACATTATCCTATACCAATGATGCTCTGCTTATTTATGCTTTGTGTTGGGGAATACATTTTACAGATCATTATTACAAGTTGTGTTCTGAAAAGTATTTATTTTAACACTTACAGATTATGTTTTATAGGTGAAAGACTTTTGGACATGATTCAATATTTTCATTCAGTAATGTACAGGGGTGTTTCATGAAACCGTATGGGATTGGGGATGTTAAGAGAAAACATATCATTTTGTATCATTTGGAATTGAAATTCCATTCCCAAATGTTATCACTACTTTAATATCACCTCACTGAATACATGAAGAGTTTCTGGTTTGAGTTTTAGAAAATTTACAGCAGACTTGCCCTTGAGGATCCACTCAATTTGCAAATCATGGGGCCCACAAGAATAGCAACCTGTTTCGGGTGGTATTGATTTTATTGTCCAGTATTTCCCATACCACTGCTCAGCCTCACAGAGCAAAGTAACTCTGGTTATTTAGTTCTTGGTAAATTTGTTTTAGGGGTTTGCAACTTTGCAAGAAAAGGATGAGTTCAGTTACTAGAGAATTCCAGTCCTGGACTTAATGTTGACACTCTGCAATCACACATAACTCACATAAACCAATATCTCCAGCTTCCACATTTAAATAAGGACATGGTTCCTTATTTAGCCCAAGACAAAGATCTGTAAAAAATCCACAACTAATATTAGGTTTCTAAATCAAAATTTAAGATATAAATACATGACCTGCTTTTCAATAGCAGCACTGACTTTGCACTTTTTAAATTTGAGTAAATTATTTAAAGTACATTATATCTAAATTATAACTTAAGATTCTAGCTTCACATTCAAAAATCTTAGTCTTTCCTATCGGAATAAGGAGCTTGTCTTCCCCGAATCCTGAGTAGATCTCACAAGACTGCATGACAAGGTAAAGGGCTACATGTGCAGTTGGATCCATGCTATAGAGCCTACACATCCTGGGGTGTTGGGGGTAATTTTATGCCACTAGCCTAAATCTTCCCAGTGTTGTGAGTGGAGTTAGGTAAAAACGGAAATTTCAATATCCCATATTAACTACCAGCTTCCAGACAATGTTACATGTCCACAAAGATAGCAGCATGAGCAAAACTTGCAGGGACAATGAGATTGAGCTCTTTCCATAACAGTTTTTCTTAATTTAGGACTTGGCACAGTACAACCAGAGAGATGGAGCTATCTACTATAGTGGAAACTCCTGTCTGCGAATTAATTTGGTATCCTGAATTATCTCACCCATAACAGAGGCCAGCACCTAGAAGGCAGTGAAAGTAGCTCAGCAATCATTCAATCTGCCTGTTCTCTGCATGCCACTCATCCATTGCACTCACAAATACTCAGGGAGACAGGTGACTTTTCTCAGATCTCTCCTGCAATGTTTCATTCGGAACAGAAGAAAGAGCATCCCTGTCTTCTGAAAAGAAGGCATCAGCAATGGCATTATCTCTTCTCAAATGTAAAGGTTAGGAAATCTGGTTCTTAAAGGAAAGACTTTTAAGCCCCTAGGTGCTCTCTCTCCATACTATTGAGGGGAGTTTCTGCCAAAACTGTTCCATTTTGCTTAGACCAACTGGACCAGGAGGGCAAGACTGGCAAATCCTGGTTGGAATTTAGAGTCTTTATCTTGGAGGTTTATTGGCTTTTGAGAAGGCCAATAAAGACAACCAAGTACCAAAATCTCTCCCTTACTAACTGAATGTGCCATCACAGGGTTGAAAGTTCCTTTCACATTTTATTGCACTTTACTACAACATGTTTCTATCTCCACAGCTTCAACATCAGGGACTGAGAGGACATCTAGCTCAGACTGACCTCATGCTTTGGTTTGGACATGGCCCCAAAGGGATGTATCTGGCAGAATTTCATGAAACCAGGGCATCCTACAGTTGAAACATCTGTGAGAGGGAAATTCTGTGTTACTTCAAGACTGTGCACAGGGAGCAGGAGTCATCTCTGTTGTTAAGAGTCTACTCTGAGCTGGTTATCTAAGCATCTTCCATAGGAATAGTGAGCAAGCCTCAGAAAATAGGAACCTCAAATAGTATCTTACGAGTGGGGTGCCTCATCTTTGGAAAGACCCTGTCCCACTTCTATGGCTTTGTGGTTCCATTTTTAAAGGTAAAAGAAGGGAAACTTACACGAAGGAACCAGCAGCAGAGCAGAGCCTGATCCACAGGCCCCTTCCCTTTAATGGTTAGGACAAGTTCTGAATATTTATTTTACCCCTCGGGATAGTTTTATCACCTGCGGTCTGCAGATATTACTCACTTAATAGTGTCACTCCACAAATACATTTTTCACATGTTCCTATTAAGCTGTAGGCAGCATATAGTGTTATGTCAGTATTGATGTTAAGGCGGAATTACCTGCTAGTTCTGCTAATCCACTGATGCTTTGACAGCAGGGGTATTACAAATAGAGCTTCTTTGTGCAAAATGATTAAACATGACCCAAAAGCCTACAGTTGTCCGATTCCCTGAAAATTACCTCTTCCTTGTTGAATTCACTAGCATTTAAGGCCAGAAGAGTCAAGGACAGCCTATTCTCTGATCCACTAATGACATGGATGTTGAAAGATTTTCATGTCTCTTCTTTTTATCCTCAGGTCTATTATCTGACTCTTCTCTCTTTCCCTCTTCAAATAGAGACTGTTCTCTCTTTCCCTCTTCAAATAGAGACTGTTTTACAGAGCAGTGCAGTGGGCAGGCACGGGTTAGGAGCCCTTTGCCATGGGCTTGTTTTGCAGACTTAGACCAGCCACCGAACATCTCCATGCCTTATAATCAAGAGATGCTCTCCACATGATTTGTAAGGAATGGAAGTCTCTTAAACTTGCTGAACTGCTCAATCATACCCTCTTGCAACCTGTATTTACCTCTAGTTTCAGCAGGATGCAATCTGGTTTATTCCATTTTTTTTCCCCAATGCTCCTAAAGTTGTGCAATGTTATTCAGCTATCGCGTTGTTCTGCTCTGGAAAGGACTGCATTTCAATGACGTTTGGATTCCTGCACCATTTGGAGTCTGCTGTAGGACCATCCAGATGGTAGGCAGAATACATTAATCTATGTCATGAAAATTTAATTCATATGAAGGTAATAAATTGTTTATGTATAAAATAGGCAGGACTAATACATTAGCATTCAGGGCTGATTTGCACCAGGATACAGGCACATACAGCTCACAGTGAACTCAGTTTTTTTGGCTGTTATAAAAAAAGAAGCAAATGAACAGAATTATCAAGTGCAGATACTCTGTATTTGGATAGAATAAGCCAACACGCTCACTAGTGCACTGTTAAAACAACCTACCCCTCTCAATAGTAAATCTAACTCAATCAGAAGAAACGAGCCATGATTTAAGAGAGAAAAAAAAATAGAGCATGTAACAGCATGGGCTTGCTGCTACATTTGCATTGACGTCAGAGCAAACAAGATTAAATGAAGACAAGCACAGCTACAGAAATGTGACCTTAAACACAGCCACGGAGCTGCAGATATTGCCAAAATCTTTGCTCTTACTCCACCTGGTTTGCTGATACAGCCCTAGAGATAACGTCCTCGAGAAACAGATGAATATCCTGCTGACAGCTGGCACAGTGGGAACTTCTCCCACTTTTGAGTAAAGGGCATATTGGCATGGAGAGGAATTGGAATGGGGCAGAAAGGATCCGAATCCTGCTGGCATGATGATGCACAAGGAATTGCTGAGGCTGGCGGAATTTGCAGCAGCCTCTTAGCTGCTATAAGTTCTGCTGAGGCTGGTTTGGCCTCTGCCTAGTCGAGCATTAAGGAGAAGAGGAAAGAAGACTTGATCGTGTGGTTCCTGGTCACTCAGTCTTCACAACTTTGCTCAGTGCTACCCTGACCCTCTTGGAAAACTGTCCTGGAAAGCTTGGAAAGAGGGCAATGACCAAGGATCATTATTGTGCAGCTGAAAATCTGTTACCGTAGGAACACAACCTATGGTAACCATTCACATAAAGCCTATTTATATTTGACCTTGCCAAAATCTGTACATGCACTGAAAATGGAAAACAAAAATGGAAAAAAAAATCCACAACCAAGAAAAATTTCCCAAGAAGGGAATATCTCTACAAGACTGAGTGCACAAAGTATATCCCAGGTTCTCCCAGATACTATGACTTGCCATCAGTGAATGTGCTTTCCTTGACTTAAAGAATGGCATTACCTGCTGGACATCACTTAAACTTCTCAAAACCAGGCTCAGACGGGATATAAATGATTTAACGACTTTTCTGGATTTCAATCTTGGGGCTTATTGCGCCTTATATTTGCTGTGAGACCGTTTTCCCTCTGGATAAAGTAGGTAAAGCACCTTTCTAAAGGTCCATCTATTTGAGTGGAATCTGTCCAAATATCTATTACAGGCTAATTCCATTCTGAAGAGTCTAATCCAAACACAAAGATACCTCTACATTTGTATCTCTGTATAGAGCTATTCTGGAATGGTTAAAGCATACCAGGATGGTTGCACTGTAATATCTACACTAATCAATTTGTCGTAGCCAAACAAAGATTCAGATAATTTTACCATGAACTACCAAGAATTAATTTTTTTCCTATTTCCTTTCTGTTGCATTTCTGGCTGGCTACTTCCAGCTCACCACTTTTATATTCCAGCAACTTAGGACCAAGTTGCTTGGTAGATTCATTAGCAGTAGAGGAGGAAGAATTAAAAAAAAAAAAAAAGAGTAATAATGAAACCCAGATGTATAATTTCATTTCACTCATGGCTCTCAACAGATGCTCTAGTGACCCTCACAGTACCAGGCAAAGCTGTGCTATGAGAAGCTAAAATCCCTTTCAGAGTGTTGTCCATGTGGCAACCAGATACCATAGGAGCTTGCAGTCCTCCTCGTCTTGCACAAGCCTCAAAATTTATTTAATATTTATTAAAAGGCCAGAGAGATATTCTGGACCCCTCTGGCTGCAGGTTTCAGTATCTTGTATTAACTTGTGGTACCAGCATGGAGAAAGGTGAAAATGAGCCCTGTCTGTGAAAAGTCTCCCTGAGTTCTTATGATTGCTCAGGTTGGTGCATCACAGTATTGAAGAAAATAGAGACAATCTATCTGCACAGTTAGATGCAAGATGGACTTTTTCACTTCTATAGATCTATGAGTGCAAATTCCTCCAAACAGATCTATTACTTGATCACATGTTCCACAAAGCCACACACTTCTAATAATTGCACCAAGCAATTTTCTCCATCCTCAGGAGCCCAGGCTAAGCTCTATCATGTTATCCGATTTATTGCTAAGAGATCATTGAAGAATTCACAAATTATTTGTGTGTCTCTTCTGTCCTCTCTTTGAAAGCTAGTATACAAAAGCTGCTGCTTCATTAATTGCAACAGATCCTGTTTAAAAGTGTTAGAGTAACTCTCACATTCAGCTGGAGCTTCCTGTCCACATGGATCACTACTGGTGTTATGGAGACTCTTCATTCATACCACTGATGTCTGTGCAGAAGCAGTTTCAAATTCTTGTGAACGATGAGATATGAGATCCTAGTGATGCCAGGTTGACTTTTCCATTTGAACACACTCTGTTCCATCAGTTAAGAGTCCCTATTTTTTCTCAATTCTTAGCATTTAAGTTCGTCTAATCAGGAAACATTGCAGACCTCTCTGCTCCCCTATGACCTTGCACAGAAGGGTTTTACTTTCCCAACTTGAGGGCATTTTTAAAATGCTCAGAAGCCCCCTTTTCAGCTCAGAGCCAGTTCCATCTTCTGTCCCTTGCCTTACATTGGACATGTAGAGTTACTGAAGGAAAGTTCAACTATTCTACCAAGCCAAGAAGCATCTGCATTTTTTATGGATCTGCGTAATTCCAATGATTGTGTCAATGAATTTTACATCCCTACTTGCAAAACCCTGCATTAGTCCAAATTCCCATGTGACAATGGGCTTCTTTCATTTAATTGTAGACCATCTTTCTGATTTACTTCTGACAGCTCTCTAGGGCTTTTCATGCCTTTATTCAGCTTCCTCCATTTTATTTTATTCTCTTTTAATTATCACCATTGCTTTGAACTCAGGAGTTAAGATGGAATAGAAGACAGTTTTTCTCCTGAGACATCAACACATTTCACCATGAAGAGCAATGCCTGACTGAGTAACAGCTTTCCAGCACACCAGCAAGTAACAGTAAATCAACAGTAAACTGGCATCCTGCTTCTCCAGCTCCCTCATGAATTCATGAGGACCTCCTCTCCTGTAATATGAGCAGCTGGACATAGAGGTGACTCCAACTCTTCTGTAGAGCACAGCCTAAAGCTAGTGCAAGAAATAAAATAATACAAAAAATTCCATTCCAGTAAATGACTTCCTTTCTAATAACTGACTGCTGTTCTTCCCTCAGGACAATAGCACTGTACTTTGACATTCAGCTCTCTGTGGAAACATTTCTGTTCAGTGCTGGATATAGTCCAACAAGGACATCTTCACAAGTTGAATTTGTATGTCACAACACAGCGACACCATAGGGTACAGCCCTCCAGTTCCCAGGCTATTGATCCTGTGTCTTTTGAACTCCCCTTGATGGCCACAAAAGCAGAAGCAAAGGAGTCCTCTCCAAATTCCCCATCACCATTTTAAAAGTTTCTTAAAGGATTCACCCAATTTTACATGCAGCTGAAGAATAGTGAAGGGAATCTTCTGATGAAACCATATTAAATGACATTTAACACTTACAAGGCTCTTCTCTGTGAGTCTTCAGCTTTATAAGCTCATCTTCTGCCAGAAAGCTATATCAAACTTTCTGAAAACTTCTAGTAATTATAAGTATTCACTATTTCCACACTCAAAAGGAAAAATTATGTAGGCTGACCTTCTCAAAATTGCTGACTATCAGTGCCAGATGTTCCTCGTTCTGAGCTGTATAACATTTTTATGGCCATGCTGCAAAGTATATTTTTGTTCATTTTCAGCTTACCTAGTGATTGAGTTCAGTCAGGCACAATAACCTATTCTCTCCATCTTCATTTTTCTGTAATTCCCTCCACTTTTTCTGTATGTTCTCTTCATCACATATTTTCAGTCCTTCCACCCTGTGCCTCGTGGATGCTCTGTATGCCCTTTAGCCAAGGATCTAGTGCTGCAAACACCTAGGAATGTGTAGCACTACAGGAAATGAAACCCACTGGGCTTCCTTACTGCATAAAAGGGCAAATTAAGGCCTAATTCCTGCTAAATTTCCATGTAAGATCTCAGGCTCAGTCTTTAGTAGAGTCTTATCTTCTCCTGATTTTCAGGAAAAGTAGTGAATTTTCTTCCTTGAGTTGATTTGTACACTTATTAGTATGAGTAGGACTGGAGTCTGTCAAAGGCATCTATGTTTACACCAAAAATGTTATGTATAGCATGAACAGGACACACAAAATAGCTCAATCTCCCAAAGACCCCCGACCATGCAGAAGTTTGCTTTTAGCACATGGTAACCTTCTGCCCATCTCAGAACTGCTCATTGGAGATTCTGCTCCTGGTTCTTGCAATGCAACAGCAAATTAGGAATTTCTTGTTTTGTCTTTTTCTCTGGAGAGAGATGTATTGGACCACCTCAGCCAACAGATCCAGAGACACCCACATCTTCATGCACCAGTATTGTTTATTCTAATTCAGCAACCCGAGTGTTTCGTAAGGTAAATCCTATCAGAACATAATAGGAGAGGAAGTTAAAGCTATTAGTACGTAGGACTTTCTTAACAGGTCAGGAGAATGAAGAGGAGCTCTCTAATCAGCTTCAAATTCATTTCCTTTTCTTTCTCATAATCTTGAATCATAACTAAATATCAGATCCTCCAGATGACTTTAGGAGCTATTTAATAAGTAACCCAGCATATAGTTGCCCGAAAGGTCAAGTATATGTGAGGAGTGACGACAGGGACTTGTCTGTAGAAAAGCATCTCTAGGAACCCCTTAGGGGAAGGGCTCCATCCTGAACAGGATTTTGTGTTGCCTGCCCTTCCTGCTGATTTTATTTTCAATGGAAAAACCAAAGGCATGGAGAAATCTAGATTGAGTCAGCATGGAGAAAACTAGATTGAGTCAGCCTGGTGCAATCACACCTATGATCAGGTGACTCATTCTCAGTCATGCCTGAAAAAGCATTTTTTCCACCAACATTATGTTCTAGTCAAGTGGCAGATGGAAGAATCGCTGTTCTGCACTCTATCTTCTCCATCACCCTGCTCTGTTTCCTCAAATAAGTTCCTGACCTGAGAAGATGGAGAGGGAGAGGTTTATCAGTGTCCACTCTCATTAATTATCTTGATAATACAGGGCTTAGTTCAATCTGAACTGTTACTCATTTCCCATCCTGCTCAAAGCAGGCTACCTACACACATTCCTTGGCAGCTGGATGGTATGTGTGGTGTTGCTTGTATGATACAGACATATATACAGTGTATGTCTTACTGCCCTCAAAAAAAATCTCTGCTTAGGGTTGATTTTAAGCATCTCCTTTCCAGGAGGTATAGAAAAATGGTACAGGGGTCAGAGATGGTCACTAGTATCTTTAAAGATGATCTTTAGCCATTTCAGGTAGTCTTTTCTGTGAATGTGAAGATTAAGGAGCAAAAGCAAGCCTAGCCAGTCCTGCTGTGGTTCTCATATTGAAAGGAGACTAAATATGTATGCCCATTGACTTAAGGCTAACATCAAATCATCATCCCATGAAACTAAGGAAAGTGGGGGGTGGAATTTAGTTGTTCTAGTCTCATTCCCAAAACATTGTGTCGTCGTTGCTGTGTTCTGCTAATTCTGGGATAGTATAACTGCTCTGATACAAAATATGTTTGGGAACCATTTGAAAAAACACAACACAGCAGACACCTGCAGAGCCATGAGCACCCCACAGCTCATGACCCTGCGCAATCCCTGCTGCTAAGGCCACAGAAAAACCTGCAGCTTTCTGCTCTGCAAAGGGTACAGACACAATCATCGCTGCTCCGGGCTACGCTCAAGGTTATGTTTCACAGCATGTTCCTTAACAGCTTCTTCATCCTCTTGCACTACAAAACGTTTGCAATGTTCAGGTGTAGAACGTGTCCTACACTGGGTGAAACACACAGACTCACTCTTATATTTGCACTTTATGCCTCTTTCAATTTTTTAAAGTGTTCCACCTGACTCATAATACCACTGCTTTGGAAAGCAGTATGACTAGTGCCTTCAAAAACAGAAAAGAAATGACAGCCCTTTCCCTATTTGTCCAACAGATATCTGAAGTGCTTTTCTGGCTTGAAAAACTATGCAGTAGGACCCCACGCTTAAAAATTCCTGATGTCTAATACTCCTCCTGCGGCCTTTTCTCCATTAGCTGTCCTTTCAAAAGGCAAAAAAATCTCATCTGCTTCCCCTTAATTGTCTTTTTCAATCCTTGGATCCTGGAGATCTCCTTAAGGAAATTAGGCAAATCAGGCTTAGAATTCTCCTGAAGCCTTTCCCCAGCAGTGAAGAGCTGATGATGGTAGTTATTAGTAGCTTGCTTTTAGAGCTGCTTATAAGACTAAATAAGCCGGTCTATTTTAGTAGTAGTAATTTTCTAATCTGTCAGAAGAAACTGAGGATTTCAGTGCAAGTAACAAGTGCATCAGGAAAATCTATAAACAGGCTTTGCTTACAGAAAAAAAAATGCAAAGAAATGTAGCAAGAATGAATACAGAAAAGTTCTATTTCAATCACTTAAAAATATCCATTGAGTTTAGTAGAGGGCTCCTGAGTTTTGAACCCATCTTACAGTACTGAATAGCAGAATTAGGCAGACATTTTTGGGGATGGAACAAGATTTTACAGGACTATTTATCTGTCATTTATATCTGCCGACCTTTTCCTCAAAAGCTGACACCAGGTGGAACATCAGTGAAAGGTACCAAAGATTGAATAACTGTAATGGGACATGGTCCCTGCGGGTGAAGACATTTGTAGAGCCCAGACATTAGGTTACCAGCCTTGAGAAATTGTCACCCAGCTAGCAATAACTAGACAAACTGAGATTGCAGCCTTATCCAGCATCTCTTTTACCATCATTAGCTTCATTTTTTTTTCACACTCCAAAGATCAATGGTTCCTATTTACAACTCCTATTAAATATCTTGAAATACATCTCTTCTAGAAAATTGTACTTCTTAAATCAGTCTTTTAAATAGATGCTTCCATGAAAAAGGATTTTCAGTCAGCTTTTACTGCATAGTTCATGGTTTACAGTTTCTCCATTGTCATTACTATGGCAATCTGAGCAATGCCCAAACTAGAAAATATGTATTTTTTATTTGATTAGCTCCCAAGTTCTGTCTTACTACTTATAAATAGTCTCATTCCACCCATGCGCTACACTGATTTGTCCGATCAGCATTGCATCTGCTGTTCTCAGCCATTGTAGAGTAACATTTTTGAGGGTAAAAATTTCTAGATATCTCTCTAAAATGAGACTCCTGCGCCATCAATAAAAAGCCAGTAGCTCCCACACTCACCAGTCGGCCGGGCAGGTCTTGCTTTGCTCTCTGTTTTATCATTCCCAAGACACTTCTCCTTCTGCTGGTGAGGTGTGTTCACTCCACGATGTTCAAGCTGCTCTGCCTGTGTGTCCTAAGACCAGCTCCTATGTTGGTTTAGGATGACTGAAGGACTTAGAAAACCTGCTTGGGGAGATTAGGGAGATTAGGGTCAATGTTTCTGCATTCACTCAGGGAAAGGGGTTCAGAACATACTCCACATGCAAGAAAAGAAAAAGTGAATGTGGTTTATTATTCTTTAAAGTAAGAAGTATTACTTTAAATACCCATCTTTAAAGAATCCCTCTCCTTAGATTGTCTTTCACAACCCATGCACCTTTTCTTCCTTTCATTCTTTTTCCTTTTCTTCTGTGTTTTTATCCTCCTCCTTATCTTCGTCCTGTTTTCACTGTAAGTTCCCCAGACACCTTCTTATGCCAGGTACAAATTCCTAAAATAATATCCCCACATTTCTGTTTCAGGGACTAAGTAGAAATTGACTGATTTTCAGCAGTATCAGTTAGGACTTTTGTAGATGTATGGGGTTTCCAAAAACACAGTCCAAACCCCCAGTTATATCCAATATATTTGGATATATTATATCCAAACCCCAATGTTCATGGTTAGATACATCAGGGCAAGAAGGCTGGTGGCTTAAAATGAAGTATGTAAGACAGGAGGAACACCAAGCCACATCAAACCTTTAGTGTATCCACTTATAGGGGAACATTCATATACACTGAATATGTGTTCTCATACGCTGAGAATATTCTTCATGAGACACTATTGAAATTAGAAGGCTGTGTAGCAGGTTTCATTTATATCAGAGATTTTAACAACAGTCCCAAGGCTGGTCTCTTGAGAGCCCTTCCAGCTAAGGGCCAAAATGGAGCAAGTGAAGGTGAGTGAGCAATAAAAGCCGAGGGATAGCCTGGCCCCATCAAAGGATGGTGAAGCAGACATGGGCTAAATTAGTTGAGTTAGCAGAGAAGTAGTAGGGAGAGAGAATCCTGTGACCAGCCATTAGAGAGAGGAAGAAAACAGATTTATAGTGTCTACTGCGATATCAAAACTGCCGTCTCCAGCTAAGGAGAGCAATCTCCTAGGATCTGACTTCCTCTAACTACATCTTATATCCCATCCAGAAGGGCAGTTAGTGAGGTAGCTGGGCATTATCAAGTCAACAGAGCCACATAGACAGCTCAGTGCCAGTGCTCCAAACTATTCCTTGGTGCTCTTGAGGTATCCTGAGATAGGTATTTTCTGTCAGCAGGGAGAAAAGCTGTGACAGTGCTGTGTTTGGAAAGAAGCGGATTAGAGCTCTGCATTATTCCCTGTGCTACCTGGATCACTCCAGGATTATACAAGGAGATAACTCAGTTACGTAACCATGCACAAATCCTGGTGTCACTGGTGACACCAATGCCAGTGCTTGCTGCTTTCTGGTTTGACAGTCTTACTCTACAGACACTTTCATTCTCTGAAAAATCCAAACCAAAGATACTGTTGTGTAAATATTTATGTTGGATAAAATGGGAATGGAAAATTCACAAACACCCCAGTGCAAAGGCCAACTTCACTCAGTTTGTACACCCAGTGTGAGGAGTAAGAGCTGTTCCAGCACTTGCATGTGCAGCCACTGGCTCACATAGGATCAACAGGAGCAGCCCCAGAGCTGCCTGTCTATCCGGCCATCCCATGTTCCCCTGACGGAACACAGCCTAAATGCCACCAACAACAGCCCCTTAAATATTTACAGCCCAGATAGATAAGGCAGTGACTGGGGGAGGGACACACAGCAGAGGAGAAGTGATCAATTCCAGTCACAACAGGAGGTTAATTGCAGCCATTTGGGCAGCCCAGCTGATCTCGCCTTTCAGCTCAGTTGCTGTTCAGACTGTGCATCTCTAACCCTTTGGGTTCTGCTTCTCCCTTCCCTACAAAGGGTTTCGCTTTGATTTTTAGTCTGATTGACCTGACTGGCTCATGTTAGCTCTAGGAAACACACTGCTGGTCTAGTCCTACCTTTATTGCAGAGTCGATGTTCCTAAAGGCTCCGGGGGTTTTGCCCTCCCAGAAGGATCAGAATTACTGACACATTATAAGGTGGGTTTTACCTTTCCTAAACAGAACACATCTTTCCAGATGGTGATGGGTAATGGCTGGAAAGATTCATCAGTCTCAGTGTTTTTGTTTAAAGCCAGTAAAAACAGAAGCTATGAGAATTCTAGGGAAAAAAAGTACAGTGCATTTTTTTGAGCTAAACATGGTGTTATTAAATTGCTTGCTTAAAGGAGAGAATCTCCTCTCTGCTATCAGACTTTCTATGTACTGGTCCAGGACCCTTTTCACAGGTAACACAGTGCATACAATGAATCCTTGAGACCCTGTCAAAGTGAGCTTTTGATTTATTTATTGAAAATTCTGCCCTTTTCTAACGTTTATCTTCTGCTGGTGTTTGTCCCTCCACTATGTTGCACTGGAACAAACTGAAAAGAGATACGGATTTACAGTTTGCTGGAGACTAGCCTGGGTTGAGAGTTTTAATATCAAACAGAAACAATAAAATGCCTAAGTAAATTTTTTTAATCAATTGTTTTATCTAGTTAGAAAAGCTCACCGGATGAAGCAGTTTGTAAGTTTGCATAATGTACTAATGTTTAAAATCCTTCTGAATCCTTCGAATGCATTTTCTGGCTTTGGAGTCTAAAGAGAGTTGCTGATACATGCCAATAAATCACCAAGACCTTCTGGAATTGTCCAAATAACTAGTCCAGTTACAAAAATACAAATTTTCACTCAAACAAATACAGGAAATTCTCAGTAGTACTGCTAAAATTGTAACACAGAAAGTAAATAATTAAACAAACAATTAAATAAAACTTTCTGATATGTATTCCTTTTCTTTGGTATAATGCTCATGCTTCCAGTATCCTTCTAGGTCCTACAGTTGGCCATTTCGACCTTCATCAGGAGATGTCATTGGAAGTAGCTTATCAAGAGTTCTCAGCATCCTGAGATATCTGATAGAATATCAAAATACCAAACATCATAGCAGGATATTTGTGGTGAGAGGAAGACAGATGGAGTTTCTCCTCTCTTCTAGGAGATGCTTGTTCCTCTTCAGTCTTTGATCTGGTGGGATTTATTTCTATATATTTTCTTAGAATATGTTCTTCCTTCTTATTGGTTCCGAATTATTCAGTTTTTCTGTTCTTGTTATCTCCAAAACTGGCTGTATCTGAACCACACTCCTGTAGTGACCGCCAGCTGATCACTAAGATATGTGTTTAAACCTCTGGTATTACCCCATTTCTGTGCTCTTCCACACCACATTTTATTCTGGAATCACCAGCTGTTCAGTCCACACAGCAAAACCATCTGTTGTCACCATAAACTAAAGCTGAGCTACAGCAGACCTAAGCCATAGGCACTTACTATCATAACTAAAATAAACTAAAAATACTTCAGTTAAGATAAGCCCAGACAACTCCCCAGTCTGGGCTGACTCGGTCTTGACTGTCAGGTCAAGACAAAGGCTGTGGCCTTTTAGCTAGTAATAGCAGAATCACTAGGTACTGAGCTAGAAAGCCTTCCTGATGTACAAATGGTAGGACATGCATCCCAAAATCCTCTGAGCTGGCTTGAGAAACTCTTCTTGGGTTGCTGAGGAGCAGAGGTGGTTGATCTGTGGTTGCTCTCTCACTACCTTTGCCTAATGCTTTGGTAAGTGGTTCTCAGTCATTTGATGATCATGAGGTTTTTAAAGCTCTTCCATCTTCCAACTATCTTTCTATTGTCTTTCAATGGTGATGAATAATCTGAAAATTCACTCCCTTGGCATTTTGCTGCAATTTTCTGTGCTTTGCGCGGATTTCTGACTGCAATGTATTTCCTTATCCTACAGAGTGAGAAAGCACGTTTCTCCTAAAGGTAAGTACCCTCTGGGGAAAACTAGAGCTGACTTTAGTCACTGCCAAAGGCCATCTCAAATATCCTGGATTAGTCATGAGGCTTTTAGTACTCAAATTTTGCCCAAATTTTTTTAGAAAATCTGCAATCTGATGTGCAGTATGTGTGGTTCCTGGGTCTGCAGTGAGATCCCAGGACTTAGCAGGACCTCCCTGTCATGTACATGTTTAGAAATGAGGTCATAAACCATGTTAGAGTTTCATCCAGCATGCAGGCATGCTTCTATGGTGAGAACAGTGAAAATATGTATTTATGTCCTTTTTATTGTACACTGTGATGTTGTCTATTACATTTAGGGTTTAATTGAATTTCCTCTGCAATAGCCCTGCTTCACACTGCTAGTATAATCCTGTGGTTTGTTTGTTCCACTGTCTGTATATCATAACAACACCTTCTGTGCATTTCAAACCCAGCTAAAGAATATTTTAAATTATAAACTTATGAACTAATTCCTGCTCTTTGTTTTCTGCCTCACTACAGATGCTCAGTCGTCATGTTAGTGTAGGTTACTATGAAGCAAATACAGTGATTTTTCAAAATTTAATTTAAAATGTGCTCAGAAATATAGAAGGGTTACACAAAAGGACAGCTCCCAAAGTCTTTGACCAAGAAGCCTCTCACTAAAGTGAAAGGTTAATTAAGCATCACGTATTTTGCATCATTGTGTACATAGGAATTGGAGCTGTCCACAAAATGAACTTCCATTTCCTGACCCTATTAAACTGATGGTATTTGTCTTCAGCTGGTATCAAATTAAAGACAAGATTAAAAATAAAAAGTGCTAGAATGCTAGGAGAAGTTTCTCATACCACAGAAAACCAAACAAGCAAACAAAACTGGGGATATGGTAGCTCCTCTGGAATTTAGGAAGGAAAATTCACAGAATCCTAGAGTCACCGAGGTGGACAGGAGCCTCTAAAGATCACTTAGTCCCACCTCCCTGCTCAAAGCAGGGTTATTTGGAGAAGGCTGCTCCTATCTACCTCTCTGCCTCATCTGACACCCGCCACATCTCACAGACCTGGATCACTGGCTGTTCATTTGTGCTGTTTGGCCACAGAAAACCTTCAAATATTGTCTTTGCTTATTTCCAAGCATTTGCACCAGTGCTAACATTTAGTTTTGAAACAGTTTTTTGCATCAGTGTGCACACCATCTAGAAGAGTCATCGGCATTATAATCCCTGGATGCTGTCACCAATTCCTTGGTGTGTGCCATGAACTTAGTATCTCCTAGCTAAGGACCCTCCAAGCCAAGACTTATCCCATACAATGTCTTCCTGGTTTTCCTCTGCCGTAGCGTGATGCCTTTCAAACTAAAATTGCAATTTGGTATCACAGTTTCCTCCTCCGCTTAAAAGAAGAAAGCTATATTTTGCAATCTTAATGGTTGGGTGACCCTCTGATGTCTGGTACCGCTTACATGAAATATTTGGAAGATGGATAGATGCCTATCAACTGTTTTGAAGTTTCTTCTTCAGTGGCCTTGCTAGGCCACATCACATTTTTTGTTTAGATAAAGCAAAAGTCTGTAAAAATTATGCCGTCTTCTGTTTGTCATGTTACTATCTTGCATTTTGAAAATAACAACTGATGCTAACACTGCACAAAAGTACCCATCTTCTTTCAGATTATATAGTCTGTTTGCATATACGTAGGAACTCTGAGATTGTGCAAGTTCACACACACCAAAAAGCTACTCCCAATTTCTTTTTTGCTGAGTTTGCCGTCCCCAGTAAATCACGCAGCTGCTTAGATATGAGATGATGAAGGATTTTAACCTCTAAATGTCATGTTCTGACCTTCAAAGGTGCTTACTTTCTTAAGCACATCTTCTTTGAACATAGTTATCTGCTGTAGCCATTTCCTTGTTCTTCTAAGCTGGACTTCTATTAGACTCTTCAGTCTTCAGTCACATCACAGACCGTGTGCACAGATCTCAAATTGTAGCTATTTATGTTCAGTCACAAACATTTTCCCACGAGTTTTTCAAGCAAAACACATATTTATTCTTGCTGAGTTGTGATCCTGTCAACCACATCTTTGTCCATCTTCTCCACCAGAAAGGAAAGATGGACCCTCAGGTAGATGGGAACACTTTTCTGTATGGATTTCTGAAGACTTTAGTAATGCATATTGCAGTTCTTTGCCTCTTAAATGAATTGCCATCCTCTGTCCAGGTAAGCAAGGAGATTTTAAGTTTTTCTCGAGCTTTACCTTGATGTGGCTGTCTTTCTAACATTTATTCCTTTGCCTAACTTAAACTGTTTTCACTAATTTCTTTACTCAAAAGATTTGCATTCTTGACCAGTCCAATTCTTCTCCATCATCTCCTCTGTTTCCCTTACCCTGAGCACCTCTAATTTTTTTCCATTTTTTTCTCCAACTGTCCCAGGTCTGATGACTCATTCAGTGCTGTTAGCACAATACTGGCAGAAGGGTTTCTTGTGAGTCCAGGTGGACTGAATAGAAAACCAGTTGCACCAGCTACAGCCAAATAGAAAGAGCTCTTGGCATATCTACTATTTTTTCCCTGCTGCCCCTGATCTCTCATCTTCTAATTCCAGTCCAATCTCTAGTGTTTCAGAAGTTATATAAAACATCATTTCCAAACTTTTCTACTTTCTGTACAGGGAAATATGCTCTATCCTTCTCTGAAATTGAAATTACAAATGTCCATTCCAACTGGACTAATGCAGGACTGATTGTTCCTCACAGAATATGACCAAGTCTGATCATAAATGACACAAATGATTGCTCTTTAGTATTTTTCCTGGAATACTTTGTCACATCCTGATCAATGTTTTTGCAACAACTTTGTGCTGCAATATAGACTTATATTTTCAATTTTTAAAATTCATCTGACCACATTTAGTTATTTTTTATTGTACTATCTTAATCAAATGATCATTAGGATTGTTGCCATTTACATTAAAGAAGTCATCAGTGGAAATGCTTGGTCTAATATAGTGCTTTCTCTTTTATATTCGTGTAATAAACAGACTCCCTTGCACTGAAGAATTTGTAATCTCTTTATGATTCAGGATAAGAAGATGATGGAAATACTGAGGACTTACAGGACAAGGTGATGATAGAACAAATTCATGTAACAAACCAGTTTCAAAATTTGTGGTTCATCTTTCGGAAACCTATTGTGTATTATTTGATTGTGAAAATATTTTAAAGCTCATTCATGGCTGTGATTGCTGTCCTTTTGTGTTTGTGCAGGGACAGCCCCTGCTTAGAGAAGTTCAGAGTCAAAGTAACAGGATTATCAGATATATATAGACATGTACATCCCTGCCTCGAACACATTCTCCCACATGATACTCATGAATCTTTCTAAAACTCAGCAAATGAATCAGTCTCCAAATATCTTAATGAAGAGATAAATCTAGACGTTAACACGGCAATCCACATTGAAGCTACTGAGTTCTAAAAATGTTATAAAAATGTGCGATCGAGAATCAGAGGGATACAAAATTAGGGTTTTTATCTAAGCAAAGCAATAGTGCTCTTGTCTGGATTGGAGTCCGTCACATGTAAGACCACCCTACTCTATGTCATTTTATCAACCAAAGCTCTTAGTTGTTCTATCCTTGGGTCATGGTAAATGGACCAAGGGCCTGGCCATCTCCCCTAAAGGCATTGCTTTTAGTCCAAGAGCTTCCTTACAGCCACAGGTTTCAGTGTTGTCTGCTTTCCTCCATCCAGCTGGCATCCAGGTCCTGCAAAATTCCCTTTCAGCTTCCTATGTGCTGCCTGGGGCTGCATATATCTGCAGTGACAAAAGCAACTGCTTCCAGAACAAAACATTGTTTGCTTATGGTAAGCAGGTACTCAACTTTCAGAGCAAAGTCTAACAGCGACACTCGGGCTAAATGCACGAGTAATAGGTGCATCTTTGTGAATCTGCATCCTTTCATCCTTTAGACTTAGAAACATCGCGTGTGTCACCACATCTTTGTCTCTGCCTTTCTGTGAGACAGGCAGATCCTCACTTACCCAAACTCCTCCCTTCCTTTCAAACACTGTTAAGGTTTTAGCCCCCACTTTGATTTTTATGTCATTTTTTGGCTTTGGAAGAGTACCACTTACTAGATAAATGAAACCATCTAGATTGTGGATAATTTTTCCCTGTAATTCACGGTCAGCTGTTGCTATGTAACTCCTAAGCTATGCACCTGAAGTGCTTTATCAGTGTGATAGCTTTACCCTTTTTTGCTTTGTATAGTGCCTTTCTGTTGCAAACTGAATGAAGAAAAAAAATAAACAACTGCAAGCAGATTTTCCACTTAACTGACATTAGTGATGCATGGAGAGAAAGGCAGGTCAACACAGGAGAAGACTAGTTAAATAGTGTTTGGTTAAGTTAAGTGGCTGCAGGTCAGTGGGGACCATTGAAATATCTTCAAATATCCTGTAAGATGCATCAGGAGCTACCAACAACAATTGCTGCATGACTAGAGATTATTTGTGAAATCTCATGGAGGAAAAGTCCCAAAAAAAGCAAAGGGCAAACAATACAATTGGAAAAAGAAAGGTGAATTCCAGAAAGGTCAGCCACTTTGATACTTGGAAAGAAGTATCAATCAAAAAGGGATTGCTTCCTTCCAGTCCAAGACAGAATAATTCATGCTGTGGCTAAGAGGAAGCACTGACATTTCCCACAGCTATGCTCCCCCAGCATCATGGAATTTGGATCTGCAAACAGCATTGGAGAAATGGGGGTCCATGAACTTGTGGGTAGGCTGTAGATTTTTCATTTAATTTGACATTTATAATGTCTTGTTGGTAGACTGTAATTTTTTTCATTTAATTTAACATTTTTAATGATTTTCACTTAAATATTTTATTTTAAAATGCGTAGCCTAGCTGCCAGTTTATTACAGTTTTGAGTTAATGTAATGGTGATGAAATGACCAGTGCTACGTGTTTGAGATCTAGCTGCTTACCCAGTTGTTAGTGCCTAGGGAATGAGCACATCTTCAGCACCATAAATAACCCTCAGGCACAGATGCAGTTCAACAAGGGACCAGAGCTGCCTGCATCATCTATAGGACATCACCCTACAGCATCCATGGATCTCAGCACACAGTTAGGTGCCCAGCACAGCTGAAATTTCCTAGCAGATTTCCCGATATGGCTGGAAAACATGAGACAGCACCTGAGAGAGGCCCATAGCTTTTGGGAAAGGCTCCATGGGTGACGTGGGGTTCCCAGGGACAGGTCCAGTGGCAGCAGATGGCTCTTTGCAGGGGCCTGAACCCTGCCAGACCTAGAGGCTGAATGAAGATGCCCTGTTAACACCTACCTGTAGGCCCGAAAACACAGGTCTTGATCTAAGCTGAATTCCACCTTATCAGTTAAGAGTTTTATTTTTAAAGTGAACTAAACTACGCTTAATGTAGGTTTAGAGAGTCCCCAAAGGGAATTAGTGTGGAGAAAGCAGAACATTGTATACGACGACTGATTTTACAGTGACTGTATTTTCTAGGCAAACCTTGTGACATTACTGCAAACAAGAACCGTGGCATTCTAGCACATCTTAACCGCTGTCACTTATGTCACTGTCGCTGGCTCTAATGACACTCCAGCAAGGGCACCGGTGTCTGCCACTTGGCTTTGCTCTGTAGTAAAAAGGTACACAAATTGGAAGGTGTCCACGAGCAGGACACCATGAGCAATGAAGGTGCTGAAAAGCTGATGAAGATCGAAGGAAATAACTGGGTCTATGAGACTGAGGGAGGCTTAAGAGTAGTTTGGATCCATTGCTCTCTGCGCCCACTGAGGATAAAGGAGTGAGTGCCTTAGCTTTATGCAGGGGGGACTTATTTTAACTGATAAAGCTAGGAAAAGGCAAACAGACAACAAAACCTTCTAACAGGAAGCTCTTACCGAGCTTCGTAATGGAGCTCTCACTGAGATTGCTTCAGAAGGCCATGGATCACAAACTAAGGAGCTTCCAAGATGTGACAGAAACTTCCCTGGTAGTGGCCAAGATTTATTTAATCCTGCTGCAGCATAGAGGGGTGACCTCTTAGGATCCCTTCTAGTCTTGTACTTCATTGCTTTTCTAAGTATAATTTATGTTTCATCTTTAATCTTTAATTCTCTTAATTTGGACAGACACAAATGCAAAACTTAACAAGGAAATGAGAACTCTCAATTTATCCAAAATAGGAGAATATTGTTTCCACTTTAGCTGTCCTTTATGCCAGCTTTCATGCTGACTGTGATTGGAGAGAGCGCCAGATACCACGAGTGGGGCCGGCACATCTATAAAGTCTTGCTGTAAACGTGCCCTGCAAAGCAGCCCTTGGAACTTGTTTCTTCCTAGAAAACAGCCAGGAAAGCCACCATGGTAAAAGATCAGGTAAATGTATGGGCAGGGGGTGAAAGAAGAAAAGAGAATGATACAGAGTGGATAGGGAGGTGATGGAAGGATATAGAGAAGACATGACAATCTAAAAGTAATAATAAAAAGAAAAATGCTGGGTGAAAGAAACCAGAAAAAAAAGCAAGAAAAGCTGTGTAATAGCCAGGTTAGTATTGCTACATTAACACATATTAGTGTATTTCCCCTGAGGAAGGGGCAGATGAGAAGGAAAACTCTACTTTTAACACTGCCCAGGCATTTGCCATTGCCCAGCAGTGGCTCCTGGTTGCAAATAAGCTAATAGTACAAGTCTCTGGTAACAAAATCTTTGATCACATTTGGTGTGCTTGGAGTCAAAGCATCCTTTCAGTGGGCAGTTGAAGTTGGATCATCATTCTAGCCTGTATGACTTGACAGTCTGTGCTCTGAAGGACCCCTGAAATCACTGCTCCCAGCTAAGGTCCCCAGAACCAGCTTGCTGTGGCAGCACATGAAGAATTTTGCAGCATTAAATATGTAACTGTGAATGCAATTTCTTCAGTATCTTATACACCAAAGCTCGGATGGAAGCATTTCCCAGATACCGAGTAACAACCCCAACCAACATGAATAAGGAGATAAAAAGGCTATTCCGAGCACATGTTTATCCTCTCCTGTGCAAACTTTGGTAGTCCCAGGTCATGGTCTTTGATTTTACCAGTCTAAAGCTGTTTTAATCCTAAACAAGAAAAAAAAAATTCTATATAAAATAAAGCAGGGAAGAGGTGCGTGGATCCACAGCCTGACTATGCCCTGGCATTGTCTTGACAGTGCAGATGCTCAAAGCCTCTGGAGTACCCTAAAGAGTAGAGAAGGGAGTAGAGGTCCTTGAGGGACTTGAAAACAAACAAACAAAAAAACCAAACAAACAAACAAAAAAAAAGCAGCAGCAGCAACAATAGCAACAAAAACAAAAGAAAAAAAAACAAGAGAGAGAGAGAGCATGTTAGGTCCCACAGTGAGCAGTGGTGAGAGGTATCTGAATTAGCTCAGAGCTCACACAGCCCCAGTGGGTCTCGCCAAATTGCAGGGGCCAACATGACTCTGCCTGCAAAATACAGAGCAGCACAGGACTGACCCTGAGCTTCCACGCTCATAACAGCAAATGGTTTTCCTTTTTCTTTATGTAACTACTAAGAAGACAGACTTACTTCTATAAGGCTGAAATGTTTTTTTTTCTCAACTCCATGACTTATATTTCCACAAACACTGCCTTTCTGCAGGGTTTAGATCCTCTGACATGATTGTAGGGCAGACCATTCCCACACGCTTTCAAAAACAGATCCATTTCCCAAGAAAGCATGATGCCCAATGCAGTCTGTGAAACAGACTCTGCTGCTGCCTTGCCGAACAGAGCAGTAGCAGCAACCAAAAAGCATATTGAAAAGATGATGGGCAGAAAACAGACTTTTTTTAAACAGATAGTGGCACACCAGGCTGAGGGTACCATTCAGATGCTGCACAGTTTGCAATGGGAGACCCCCCACCCAAAAAAAAAAAAAAAAAAAGAAAAAAGAAAAAAAAGAATTTGGAAAGGAAAAAAAAGGAAATATACCTTAATAAAACAGTTTAATTTGATTTTCAGAGAATCATCAGTAAGAGGGCTGGGAAGTGAGAGGAAATGGTTCTGATTTGGCCAAACCGTTTTACCTCTGTATGCCTCTGTATCCTGATCTGTGCAACAACCATGAGAGTGATGGTTGCAAAATGGTCTTGAAAACAGGAGATTCTTTATTAGGCAGCATGCGCAAACACAAGTTTTTCATTCTCAAACATTATCCTGTTGTGTGTATACTGATCTCCCACTCATCCCAGTATTTCTGTATCAGGCATATGGATAGCACCAGATCATCCTCAATGATTCACTATTTACGTGCAAAATGTCATGAACATCTGAGAGTATTTTACACCTGGAATGCTATATTTGGCAGCCCCAAGTGACTCAGTTTTGCTAGCAATGTTAACAACAGTGAGAAAAATAAATGGCAATTTTAATTACATTTTGTAGCTATTTTACTGCAAGGATTTTTATTTTGGCAAATAGAGACATCTGGAGTCTAAATATTTTATCTTCTCTGCTCCCACTGCTTTAGCATTGGAGGGGAGGAATGCTGCACATACATTGCTATTCCCATATGTATTTGCCGTGCTCTCCCTAGAGGCAGAACCAAAGTAGCTTAGACGGTCACGGTGAGGTAGGGCAGTGCAGTAACATCACAGTATCCCAGAAGCAGGAATCTGCTGCAGGATTGCAGAGGAGCCTTATGAGATGAGAATAAGCAGCGCACAGTATTAATACAGAGCACTTGGCATCCGCGAGTGCTCACTACTGTCTTTCACAGAGCTGTATCTTGAACACCAGGTTCTTCCAGCCTGGGGGCTCCAGGACCCCTGATCCTCTCGTACACACGATGGCTGTGCCCATGGACAAACCAGAAGGAAGACAGCAGGTAGATAACTTCTGTGTCAAGCTCCTACACTCCTATTTCGTCTATTTGGATGCATGAGGTGGTGCTGGGCCTGTCCTATGACAAGTGATGCTCCTGAAGGATCTTCAAGGAAACGAGATGTTCCAAAATCCCTTTGGTTGCCCATGGGCCTGCTCAGCTGCTTTGACTTCTAAAAAAAATGAGGCAAGTTGCAAATAACTTGCAGGAGGCAGAGCTGAGGGTACTTTGAGTATAAGGAAGCACAGACCTCACATGCACAATCTGCGGTGTTTGTTCTCATTCTTCCTAAGCTCACAGTTTTGCTCAGTTTCATTGCTAAATATACTGAATACTCTAAATAAGTCATCACATGTGCTGGTGACTGTCCACAAGGGACATTACTTTAAACTCTTTCTCTACTGTTGAAGCAAAGTCACTAGATCCCTCTGCAGAGCAGTGAGAGATACCACAAACTCTCCTAAATTTATGACTTGTGAGCTAATGTTCTTTCTAATTGAAGTGGCTAATGACTAATGAAAGAACAGACAATGCAGCCAAGCTTGGCTATGCATTGGAAAGTTCATTAATAAGCATTTTCCCAAGATGTTCGGGGATATTCCCCAAAAGAAGGTAGGAATCGGGAGTTGCAAGTTATGAAGGTACAAAGCATAAAATTTCCTTGCCCCTCTTTTCCTGAGTATTCACTGTCATACAGCACTCCTAGAAACCATAAGTCATAAATTAAAGCTTGAACCTGAAATAGGAATTCCATAGTCATTTGAAAGGGTCTCCTTTACCTTCAGCGCAATTATGTTTCAAGATCTGCAGTCTTGTGCCACATAACATGTATGGGATATAATTCCATGTTTGGAGATGTGGATGGATATATGCAGTTGCTGTGGCTGTGGGCATAAGCAGACCTTGTTATTCTTGTTATCTGCTAAGTATTGCTTTGCAGATACCTGCAAAATAGGACACAGTTGTTTTTAATAATATCCAGCAAACAGTGAAAAACTGGAAAGGGTAAAAAAAAAGAAGAAAAAAAAAGAAAAAAGGCAAATTCATTGCATTTAATTAACTGACATGGGAGGAAGAGGCAGACATGAATGACAAAGCAACTAATTTATTCCCATTTGGCTGAGTCGATGCCCCAACAGCATCCTATGTGTCATTTATCTGACATAGTGTTGCTAGGAGGCCTTTTCCTGATCCTCCTTTTTAGCTGGATGATTTCTAGAGCACATCAAGACACGTAATTGACAGAATTTGGGTTGAATTTGGTTTAAGCAAAATCCTTGAGATGTTTAACTTATCTTCATTATGCTTATCTTTAAAATAATGTAACCAAGTCAGGACTATGTGAACTAACAAGTCCCACACTGAAAGAAATGAATAGTACAGAGCTAGGGTTACTCTCTTGTACACTCATATTCTCAGCCCCAGGTGACTGCCCACACAGCTGCCCAGGTTTGGAGGCTACTCATTACCACCAAGCTGAATCCCCCTTGGTATCTCGTTCTTCCCATCTAGAGGAAAGAACTTTCCATTTTTTCTTCAGCCACTGCTGTGTATAAGGCAAAGGCTTCTTCTCCAGACTAAAAGGGGTGGAGGCCTCCTTATGTTGGGTCTGAAAGTTGGAAGGGCATCAACAACCTCCTCTGGATATACCTTTCCTTTTCCGTTGAGTCTTAGAGCATCTTTTAATATAGGAGACTAAAGAGAAGCGAGTCACCAAGGATTTAGAGCGACAACTGAGCAAGGTTTTGGCACAAACATGAATCCCTCCTGTTACCATGCAGTTGGCTACTGTTTTGGTCCATGCCACAAGAACTCTCCCAGACAAAGCCTAGGCAGAAACTGGAGTCAGAATGGGCTGGGACTCTTCCCAAGAAGATGTTTGGACGGGGCTATTCTAGGGAAAATAAGAGTAGCCGATTTTCTGGCCATGAGCAATGCTTGACCAACTGCCAGAGGGCCAGAGAACAGCCTTTGGACCACTCTATTTGCTGACAGAGCCTGGGCTAAGGAGGATGACCAAATAATTTGGAGATTTTCCTTTTTACTGCTCAGTCTGACAACAGAAGATTAACCTGTCCCTCCCCTTCCCGGAGCAGAGCCATAGGAGCCCATAAGGAGCTGCTCTCTTTCCTTATTCCATAAAGACAACCTGCCTCAGCCAGCAAATGTCCTATTGCTGTCCTGCACTGCCACCTCCACTTGTAACCCTGCTGCAGCAGCATGTGTTGGCTTTGCAGCCCTGTGTGCAATATCAAAAATGAGGCCTCACTGAGTGGAAGGAGGAAGGAAACTGCTATGATGAGACTGGACTGGACAAATTAGTTTAAAATCTAATTAAGTTTTCTGAAATATATGTTTGGAAACAAGCTTACTGACAATGTAGAGCTTGTGATTCTCACACCTTTACAAATCGTGCATGATAACTTCTAGCACAGCCCCCGGATTAAGCTGCTCTGGACACTTGGACACTTTATCTCCCACAGGGAATAAGCTGCTCCAGGTTGCACGTATCCCAGCCTCTCCCCAAAGGATGGTTTTGGAGCACCTGCAGCACCCTCACTTTGGGTATGGTGACTCCAGTCATAAGAACTGCAGGAAAGTCAGAGGAATCTGAGCACTGAAAAGTAGCAGCCTTGCAGAAACCTCCCCCTGCACGAACTGCTGTTCTGTGTGATGACTCTTCACCATATTCTTGGGTCACTTCCAAGTGTAAGGAGAAGTGGAGGGGTTTGGGAGATGAACTTGGTTTAATTCTGGAAATCTGATTAACCTTTTTCCCACACTTCAGACCTTAAGTCTTCTCAACAGATCTACTGCTGCTTTTTTAATCTATTTAATACCTGAAGTAAGCATTAAAGATTAGATAGAAGCAAGGTTCAGCTCTAAGACAGCCAGTCCTGGTGGCAGTCTGATGGAGAGAAGGATCCTCACCATGGGGATGGCAGAAAATGGGCCCTCCCACACAGGGCATTTCCAAACCTGAGGAAGAATAAGGAGGGCAAACTGTCTGCAGACCCTATGTGCTCTCCTGAAGAGTAGCCACATCTGGAAAGGATGAAGTAAATCCTTGGTTTGTGCACAGCATTACCAACCACCAGCTGCAGGGCACAAGAAACATATTCAAGCCAAAAGGATTTGGTGACACATTTCTTTCCTGTGCAGTCCTAGGGAAAGCCTCAGAAACTGCAGGACCCAACAGAGAGAGTCAGAATTACCAGGCAAGGTTCATGCCTTTAAATATTGGGGGAAAAGTTTATGATTTCTCTCCAGCACATGGATGAATTAACTAGAAAAGTCTACACTGCGTGTACCGTTACTCCGATGTTCCCAGATCCATCAAAGTGCTTCTGGCAAATGGTTATCAGCACTCACTCAGCACAATTAGTCTGTATGGCAGGAGCTGGTCCTCTGGGCAGATCCACTTTCAAAACCCTAGCCAAAGAGTCAGGGAAGTGCAACCAGCTTTGCTAAGGTCCTCCATGTTCCTCCATCACTTTTATATTGGGCATAATATTGATTCAAGCCCATTATTTTCAAGCGTCATTAAGAGTACAATGGAGAGTGATAAATTATTGCTTTAATGGGAATATAATGACATAAAGACACTTTTAAAGTAATTGGATCCTCACCCTGAAGAGAGGAGAGTGCCTTTTTCCCATAAAGCTCATGCAATGTTGATAGGAAAGAGATTCCAGATGTGCCCGAGGCGGGGACTACTGCCTGAAGAAACTCCAGCAGAGCAAACCATTGTTGCTCAAACTGCTTGTTGGGGTTTATTTTATTTTATTTTATTTTATTTTATTTTATTTTATTTTATTTTATTTTTTATTTTATTTTTTATTTTATTTATTTTTTTTCTATCTTGCCTCAGATTTATGCTTGATCACTACACCAAAGAGAATGGGATTGCCTGGAAGCAAGAGTAGCCAGCAAGGTCTTGGTTATGATGCTACCTACTGATACAAAAAAACTACTCCTGTTATTTACTCAGCTACCTTCCCCTCTCCTGGCACAAGCAGCATGGGAATGTATTTCTGCAGTAGGGTGAAGAAAAATGTAATGTTCATTCCACCTGAATCAGAGCTAATTATGGTAGTCTACTGAGTACAGTTTTATTAGAGGAAACAAAGCCCTCACATGGCTCAGTTTACAGACACAAATGTTCAGCTCAGAGCGTCAAGGAAGTCAAGGATGGAAAAACATAAAACTCATTGATCTAAATTACTTCAGTAGCTTATGGAGAGCTTGGAGATGTTCAGGAGGACATTTCTGTAATAGCAAGGTCTTAATGGCAAGACCTAATACCTTTGGTTTTGGTGATTTATGCCACCAAAGTGTAATCCCTTTTTCTCTGCCCAGATCATTGCAAACAATCCTCTGGATATGACCAGGAAGCAAGACAATGGTTTATGAGATTTAAATCTTCTAAAAATTAACTGCTTTCTTGTAACAGTGTGATTTATGCAAGGGTTAGCTCCTGTCTTTGGTCTCTTATGATGATTAAAGACTAAAGTAATGACCAATAACTCTAGGATTACTGCTTAAATATCACTGCCTGGAAAATGAAGACAGTAAACTGCTTCTGAATGGATCTGCATGAATATTGAAGGTGCATCCTAATGAAGATGAGGCAGTAGCAGCCAGACAATATGAAAAAAAAGCCTATGTGATTAGGACACCGTATGGGAAAGGGTCAGGATGAAGGCAAGAGAGGAGGATGTGCCAATTAACTCAAAATGAGACTGAAGAAGGCTTAAGCTTCAATCTCTGTCTCTGTAAATATGCGGGACCGATTGGCTAAAAAGAAATAGCTGTGATTGCTTTAGAGGTTGAATTTCTTTTTCCATAGAGCTACTGAAGTTCACCTTTGAAGAAGCATTGCCTTTCGGTCTGTTTAAGTGGCAGCATTTGGGAACCAAAGAGAGATTTCACTACAGCTGAGAAAAAGTACAGCTATTTTGCAGTCTTGCAGCCTTGAAATTATGGGACCTGTTACCACCAAGGTGGGTAGGAAAGGTAGGACAGCAGGAGAGAGTCCTGTACCCGTGCTTGGTCAAAGTTTCCTGGACCAAAGGCTCCTGGCTTGTGTCTCAGGAACTTCATCCCATGGATGAAGACTTCTGAGTTTGTTAGGGTACAGACTGTCCCTAAACCTAAAGCATTAGCTTCAGCAATATCCATTAATGATGAAGTTAGCACACAAGGAGCAACTTCTCATAAAAATGGAGGATTCATCCTGCCTATCTAGGCTAGGAGTGAATTTGCCAGGAGGTCCCTCAGTCCTTAACAGAAAAGAGAAAAAATTCAGTGATTAGTGTGGGATGAATTAGCCTCTGGAAGTCGCTGACTTGTTGCTTGGAAGTTCACACAACTACCTCACTTTTTAGGTGGTCTTTGAAAAAAGAAAATGGGAAAAGGGGAAAATGGGATGTTTGCTGCTTTCATATAGATTCTGTGTATTGACAAGATAAGAGGAATCTTATTAATGAGCTATCACATTAATTTAGATTATATAATCCTCCATATTTTCACTACTTAATTCCTGGTGACCATCTTCTTAAGGCACCAAAAACAAAGCAGGATGGAGTTGGATTTGATGGTCTGTGAAAAAAATGGAAATGTAGGAAAAGGCTGTCTGCACAAGCTAGTCTGAAAGCCCTACCAACAGAATGTGTTCACAACGTGCATATGGGCGCTGTAGGGTCTCTCCAAGGGATGCCACATACTTAAGGGTCTGCTTTGTTTATGTGCTGAAATCCCTTCCTGAACTGCCTTGGTCAGTGTTAAAGCCTGGAGAGCCTTAAAATCTGGAGCCTGCAGTTCTGTGAACACTTTGGGGCAGGAGCTATCTGAATTTTGCAGAGCCAGGCACGGGAGGGTTCTCATCTATGGCTCTGTCTTTCACTTCCTATCGTGGTCTGGATAACTACAAATGATATTTCAAATGTGCTGCTGCGTAGAGTAGTTAGTTTTAGTACGTAGGTTGCTCTGAAAAAAAATTTCCTATGAATAGCTCTTAAATAACATCTTTACCAGCAGAAAACACAGTCCTTTACAAGAGAGGCCACTCTTACTTTTCCTGCACAGGTGGATCTTTTCCTGGGACCCCTTTTTTTCATTATGTTGTTGTTGTTTTTTAATGAGCAATAACACAGGCCTCTCATTGCTTTCAAAAATCAAAGCATTGCCTCCTTGGAGACATCTTTATTAACCAGAGACAAAATATCATATTTGGCAACAAGGGATGAAAAATTAATTACATAACACTTGTAATGTGCCTGGAAGATTTAAAAGACTCTATATGTTCAATTAAATCAATATTTATTAGGATCTAAAAAACAGTCAAGTGACACCAAAGGCCACAGCGTTATATCCTCCCTCTCCTTTCTTCACTGACAAACTTGATCTTGAGTAGAGCAGTAAATACCCAACCAGATGTGCACATACTGTTCAAGTTATTGGTGATGCTATTCACCAAGTACTAGGGAATTCCCATTTGGACAAGAGGGGATGGTTCTCATGCCAAGGACCAGGAGATTTTAGGGAGTAAGAAGGCAACATTTTTCAAATGTATATAATATGAATCAAATATGACTCCTCAAAGTGGCTGTGACAGATTGATGCAGACAAAATTTGTATAACGGATGGTGCAATAGCAGGTTCAGACGCTGTGGATTAGAGCTAAAAGAGGTGGAAAAACCTAAACCCAGAAGGTCACTAAGGAAGGAATGACAACTCTACAAGGATTGGGCAGAGAGAGTTAAGGAAGAGCAGTGAGCAGTTTTAAAGCGGATGGACCAACCCAAGAGGAAACTGGAAGGTGATGACAAGCCTAGTGGGTCATGGATGGGGAAAAAGTGTGTTCACCAGCAGTGTGTACAAATTCCAGGAAGGCAAGAGAGCCTGAGAGTAAACACAGACGTAGGCATACAAGCCCTTCTCCTTGTTCAGATGCTAACCTGCTGTAAAGCCCTTGGAGGAAGAAGTGATCAGCCTTCCATTTAGCCTCCACAGACACATCATTTTTTCCCATCTGCAAAATGACAGAAAGTAATATTTGCCTATGGCTGGGGAACTGAGTTTTTGATTCCTGGATGATGTGACAGGAATGCAAAGTTTGTTGCGGTGAGCAAAGTGCATGCATTTCCTTTGCTGCTGACGTAGTTTCTCAGGGCACAGCAGAGGTGAGGGATGCTTGAGATGTAGGAGGCAAAGCACAGTAGACCCATTCTCCAGTCATACCATGGCCACTATCACCTTGCTGTGATTTCCTAGAGGGATGTGCCAGATCCCCAGGCACAAGGACATTTCACCCTCCTGGCCACTCTGCCTCTGGTCATCCTGCACTTCCTGGGGATCCTCCACACCCTCCTGATGGAGCTGGAGAAGACTCAGAGATTGCACAGGGGTAAACTGGAAAATAAACAAACAAGGGTGGAACGCCAGGAGATTTACCTTCTTCCCTAGGAAATTTTCCTTACTGACTCCATAAAAATGAAAATCTCCAAGTAGTGTAGCATTAAGAGCCATATGAAACAACTCTGTCCTTTCCCATGGATTATCTGAGCCACACATTTAAAGGATCTCTTATCTCAGATACTTCCCTTGGGCCATAGCAGACTCCAGTGCTACAGTTCAGAAGTGGAGAACATCAAATTTTGCAAATCTGTTTTTGTCAAAGAGGGGGCACACTGCTGCTGTGCAAAGAGCTTCTCGGAGGACCTCAGGTTTCCAGCATCTGAGGATCTTTATGAAGGTCCATCATCTCTCCTCCTGGACTGTCCCACTCTAAGGCCAGACCTCCTAGGGCATGGTGAGAGCCTCCACATACCATGGGTAGCAAGAAGAAAACTGCCCAGAGCTCAGCCTCCTGGGCAGGAGCCTCTGGTAGAACAGAGAAGCTGCACTTGCTTAGATTTACATTTATATGTCTTTACTTAGATTTATATGTCTTTAAGAAGAGCTCTGCGTGCCTTTGCCGTCTATTAAAAACACACATCAGGCGGAGCAGTGCAAAAGTAGCATGATCAGCAATCCCAGCCACAAGGGCACTGGGAGGGAGGAGGATGAACCAGATCAAAACTCAGCTTACCGAAAGGTAAAAATCTAAATCAATAACCCTCCCTCTCTGCTCCCAGTCGATACTCCCCACCGCAGAGGACGTCACCTGGCGTTATTCAGCTTCTTTTTTTCAAGTTCTTCACTGAATTCCTGGCTCCTGCCTAACTCTTAACAGGAATCTCTGAGGTTTTCAGACTCAAGGGGTTCGCTTCGTGGCACACAGTTGGCTCTGGAAGATGAACTAATTCCCAACAGCACCTGCCGAAAGAGCATGCAAGCAGCCGCTGCACTCTTTTTTTCAGCAAACAATTGAGCCGTGCTTTTATGCCTGCCGAAAAGCTACATTATCTACTACGTGGAGATTTATAGCGGGACTCAGATAAATGGAGATGAGTGCTTTTATTATCTTTCTGAAACCATGCAAATGCAGTGTGGGTTATGATGTGAGAGAGAAAAGCCTCATTCAGCAAGACAGAAGAGCCCGCTTGGGAAGTAAATAAAATGTTGGAACTTTCCCTTGTAGATGTAGAGAAAGAAGGCGAGGGCTACTTTTACCTGCTCACTGGTCTACAGAACTGACAAATGCTCCAGAGAAATTAATGACAAAAATGCGCATAATGACAGAAGTTGCACTGAGGAACAAAGTCCTTGCAGAAAATGGTCAAACACAGTTTAATGACCCTCAAATTATGGTTAATAGTTTGTTGATTCTAAAAAACAGGTCAAACACCAAAAGAAACCGTCACCCTGAAGAACTGGAGAATCCCTGTTGTATTAGATATTTCTGTAAATTTACTACATTGCAGGTCAAGACGTGGTGGTTGGAAGATGCAGTTTGCCCACAAAATAAGGAACTAAAGAGTCCGTCTCTTCCTCCATCTGTGGAGGGAGGATACTGTCAAGATGACTAATATTCCTTCCTATAAGGTCCTGGGTAGATTCACTTATAGCTGTAAATTGAGTAATTGAGTATCAAAGAGTAGTATTTATTTATTTATCTGGCTGGGTGTGTTTTTTTTTTTTTTTTTTTTTTTTTTTGAGAAAAAAGTCTTTTACAAGTTGTCCAATAGCATGAGGAGAACCAGCATGTGGAATCAGCACAGACACATATCCTGCCTGGATAAAAGCTAGTCATATACAGCACTGATTAGGTTGAAGAAGCTGGGGTTAGTTTAATGTAAATTAATTTTATATCCAGCTACAAGGTAAAAATACATCACTTTTGGCAACTTACCCAAAGCATCATCAGCAGGGTGGTATTTTAAGATACTCATATGGTAATAATTTTTAGACATAAATAGAATATTTAAGGATTTTAATAGAAATTAAGGCATGATCAGGGGCACAAATGAAGACTCTTGACTCCTGTTGACTTCAGTGAGTCACTAATGCTCAGCACCCGGACCTTGGTGTCTGATGGGATCAGGCCGTCTAAAGAAAAATGTAATCAGTAAATTGCCAGCTGAGTAGATACACTAATGATTAACTCATATTACTGTAGTTAATAGCAAAGCTATTAGCGAAGATGCTCAGAAAGTCTTAGTCTGCCACTTTTAAAAGGAATCTTTGGAGCCAGGCACCCAATTGCTCTGCAAAATAGGAGGATATGGCTCATAGAAAATAGCACAATCGTCATATGTAATGCATCTTCCCTCCTTAAGACAGGATTAGGTACACTTAAGCTATTATCACCCCATATTTGTGTGCTCTGTTCTTAAAAATTGTAAGTGATGAAACTCCCACATCTTCCACAGTCCTTCATTATCCTCTCTGTTAGACTTTTCCCACATCTGAATCTCCCTCGTTATGATTCAAGCCCATTACTTCTTGCTCTACCACTTTGAACATGGAGAGAGCCTATCCCGTTCCTCTTACCAGCAAGGATCATGTCTCTTTCCAGATTCCTTTCATCCAGATCAATTAACCCCAGTTCATGTCTTTACTGCTGTCATAAAAGTAGCAAATGTCACTTAAACCAGATCCCTCCATCAGCTATTTTATACACGCATTTAATTAAAGGGAGTGATAATTGAGGAGGAACATAGACTGGACTGTATCTTTATGAACTGATTCTCGTCCTCAACATATGACAGCACCATTGTCCTCCATTGGGTTTCACCATCGTTTTGGTGAGTAGCTCCTCACTTACTTGCTGACACTAACCATCACCTCTGCTTGCTGACCCTCAAAGCAAATTTCAGCAATGAGGTTAGAGATTTAGGCTTGGCTCAACACTTGCCTACTGAGCACTATCCAGTTTCCACTATTTGGTCACTTAGCGACTCAAGGCAAGATATTACCATGCACAACTGGACCTGCTCTAAGTGTGTACAGTGAATTGCTCACAAAAGAAATCTGCTGCTTAGACTGAGACTCCTCAGCTTATCACTAATTGCATCTTGTTATAGGCATTGCTAAAAAAAAATCAAGTTATGAAGAAACTTGCATCATTCAAACTTTTCCTTTATTCTCTTCAAACTTTTCCTTCATTCTGTCTTACTTGACCTATTTTCTCATTCTTTTTCCTTCCTCTTGCGTGTTTCTACCAGATTTTAATCTGTGGAGGCAAGAGACTGGGAATCTTCAGCTGTAAAAAAAGATTTAAATAAAAGAGAGAGTCTTTTAAATTTATAAAAGGGGACCAATGCTTTGAAATACTGTGAAGCTTTAGAGCTAGCAGTCTGTATTTTACAAGTTCATCATGTCACTGTGAGCAAATTTACAACCATATCTGCCTGACTGATTTGGCACTGAGAGGAGATTAATAAAAACACACAAAGCAGAGTGGAAATTTTAACAAGAAAAGATATCAAACCTCTCATATAGCATTGCATGGGCTACCAGACCACTGATATTTTTTATTACATCCACCTAGGCTGACCTGATTCATAAACATTATCCCAGAAGTGGATGTGATGCCATCAGCAATTCTTCAGACTCTTTCTTCAAAAGAACAAATGACCTTTTCTAACACAGATAATTCTTGATCTCTGAGGACCCAGTACCAAAAAGTACTGTCATGTGCTGGTTTGGTGTGCCAGAAGGTGATGCTGTTGCTTGGGACAGGGCAGGTTATCCATTCAAGCATTTCTAAACATTTCCTTTACCTCTCTGGTCTACTCAACAGTTGTAACCAACACGAGCTGCTAAGGAGAGTGAAGGAGCTCTCCACTTGGTCTGGGACTTTGAAACTCATCACATTTGTCCCTCACTTATAATTAAAGTGAGGGTCAGAACCTGAGCAGACCTTTCCTGACTGCAATTTAGTAGTTGGATCCATGCTCTTCAACCTGCTGATTTGGAAAGAAATTCCTGAAAATCTCCAGGAAGCGTCATCCAGAACTACTTATTGCCTTGGGGCCAACACGGTGCAGCCGGTCTCTGCAGCAGGGCTCAGGGCTGTGAAAAGAGGTCACGGCTCTGAGGAATGAGTTGTCTCAGTCTCAAAGAAGATGGGGAATGTTGTTACGAAGAGACTTGTACATAGCTGAGGACCTGAGATGAGGATCAGCAATGCAATGACAGCTACTCTCTTGATCCCTGAGGATACCTCGTCTGCGTCCCCAGCACTCACACTGCTGTTTCTGCACTGAAAGCACAACCCTGAATTGTCATTTGCCGGCAGCTGTCTTATGTGGATATGCTTGGCTTGATCACTTGTACAGGCTGCCTAAGAATAGCTTCCTCTTTAACATCTGATTTCTCTTAAAGGATAAAAATAAAACAATCAGAGCTTGGGTATAAAAGAGCAAACTGCTGAACACTGCACAGCATGCATCTATGTTTAATGAAGGAAAAATTTACTTTACGTGGGGCACAAGTTATTTGTGTCAAGCAGATTCATCCTCAAGATCAGACTCTAAGCTGCCACTTCGTTATCTCACAGTTAAGTGACTTTTCATATTGGAAAGAGCTTGAGTTCTCCAGTCATTGTAAATGGTGCAGCTTTGAGCGTGAGCCTGATGCGGTCGTGGCTCTTGTCATCTTTAACTCACCAGGAAGGATGCAGGGGCCAGCACACGCAAGAGCATTCCCAGGAGGCTCTTTGGAGGCAGGAACGTCCTTCTGAGTGTGCTGTGCCGCTCCACTTGCTCTCAGGGGGCATAAAACAGATCTTGGCTGGTTTTAGAGGTAGCGTGAGAATCCTTCGTGCTGTTATCGGGCAGCCTAAGAGAGATGCTCTCCTTATACATACATAAGTGATGGTGCTTCTGTTCAGAAAGAGTGTGGACAGCCCAGTTTTGGCTTCCCAGTCTAGCTCCCTGCTCTGTCATTGGGGATAATTCCCAATACGTATCCCAGATGACTCAAAGAAAGCCTATAAATAGCACTTGGTTCCTTCCTTCTCCCCTTCCTATTCATACTCTGCATTAAATAAGCAGTTCTCTCATACTGAATCCTCCTGGGACATCTGTGGTAGGCACTACACCTTATAAACAGGAAATACTTCTCTTTTCAGAAACCAATAAACAAACAACAAGCAGAAATTAAATGTGATCAGCATTTTCCTCAGGTTAATCAAAGTGAAGAAATACTAACTGAGGAGGAAATGCTCAAATCTAGCCAACTTTTTCTTTTTCATACAAAGCAGACCTGTGTCTGTAGTGCCAGGCCACCTGTCACCTTAATAAGATATTTTTCCTGGTTCAAAAATAGCATAGAGCATGCTTCAGTCAGATATGAATTAACATGTAGAATGGACATGATGAAAGCCAAGCCTTCAGCCAACTGCTCGGGGCTGCGGTGCAAATATGTGAGCACTGAGGAAGCAGAGCTGCCAGCCTTTGGACAACACAGAGCCCTGCACTGTGCGGCATCGCAGAAAGGACATCAGAAGCGCGTGAGGACCCTCAAGGACAAATCAGCAATGCAAATCCGTGACGTAAGGCAGCCAAACCCCGGTTCAAGGGGTAATGCTGTGAGACAGGTGGGGAAATGTTTCTCCTCAGATGTTAGGATTGGAGAACGGGAAACTTTGGGCTCTGATGCTCAGCCTTGTAGACTTGGTGTAAGCAGGAAGAGGTCTTAATATCTTTGATGCCCCATCTTCTATTCCAGCCACATCTCAGCCCATTAGATCAACAGAAAGGCACCTCGGACCTTACCAGCTCCTTGGGCTAAGTCTTCCACACATTTTCAGCAAACTCAAACTCAAAATCAACAATCATCAGAGGGTGGGAGAAAGGAGCTGACATCATCTCCACTTGACACACAAGGAACTAAGCCACAGATGAGTGATTTGATGGATGTCATGCAAAGGATTGGTGGCAACACCAGGACCTGGTCTGATCCCTTCAACAGAGATCAGGTCCCTCCTCATCTTGAAATATTATTTGGAAGCTCAGTTTAGCTGATTTGGGCTAGTAATGCCTCCCCTGTTCTTTCTCTTTCTCTCTCTCTTCTTAATTACATTTGATTTTTCTTCAGAAGAGAATTCTTTTCTGTGGTCATGTTTTTATGGGAATTTTAATGAGTTGCTTGGCATGACATTAATCACTGAAGATTTAGAGTGTCTTTAAATTGTATTTTCTCTCCTCTTGAATGCCAGCCACACATTTTTGTTTACAGTGAAACGCTAGGAAAAAAAAATCAGTCTATTTTCCTCGGAGCTAATTGGGGGTTTATTACTGCTTCATTTGCCTACAATTGAATCAAACAAAAACCTCCATCCCTTTTTCATGGTGCTGCTAATTGGATTGAGTGGATTATAATGATATTACTGTATATACATAAATGAGCATTTTTAAAATAAATTAATGATCATTAAAAAATACTTCTAAAGACAGAGTCTAAATAGTTGCTTGCATACTCCTCTGAAGTAGATTGCATAGATAAACTTAAAAAATTTGGGCTCAGTTCGATTCTGCACTCAGATTAACCCAGAAGCCAGCCAAAGACAGCATTGTGTTTGGGGACAGGATTTGGCAAAGAAGTGAAGAGGGTGAAATGCAGTTTTGCAAGGGTACTTCATTGGGATTTGGCATATAATTTTCATGAATGCCTAGAAATACTGCAGTCCCTGG
Organism: Crypturellus tataupa; assembly: GCA_034781795.1. Lineage (NCBI taxonomy): Eukaryota > Metazoa > Chordata > Aves > Tinamiformes > Tinamidae > Crypturellus > Crypturellus tataupa. Next base: position 6,266 of record JAWLRI010000853.1, on the reverse strand, counting down.
CACCCACAGGGCACAGCACTGAAGCTGGTATTACAGCTGGCCACTCTGAACAGTCCAGAAGGGACCATAGGCTTTGGCATTGACCAGTCCCACACTCTTCGTTAGATCTAAACTCAACATTTGTTTTATGTAAATTGCTGTTTAAAACAGCTAAGGTTGCTGCAATCCATTTGTTAAGCATTGTGACCACATGCAAAAAGTATTTGTTACAGTTCTTATCAATGCAGCCCTCCACAAAATGCACTGCTTTTCTTTAGCTACATCAAAATCACCCTTTGATGTTGGTCTCCCAGGTCCCTTTCCTCTGTTTTTGTTGCAATCAGTACAAGGTTACTTATTTATTTATTTATTTGTTTTCTTTCAGCGTTGTCTTTTAAAGAAAACGGTATTTTCAAATTCAAGCAGTTATTTCTGTCTGCTCACTCCGGTGTTAACAGGATTATGTACATCTTATAATCAAGTTTAGTGCAGTTGTCTGATAAAGTATCCAGATAGTTTAGTGTGAAAACCTGCACCCACATTCAGGTTTCCACTTACAGCTCCTGGAACAAACTCAGTTTGCTAAACACGAGTGCATTGCAGCTATTTCATGGAAAATCAGCACCAAAAATTTACTTTCATGTCATCTCTTGTTACCTCCGAGGAACTCTGGGGAAGGCAAGAGGAATACTTTTTTCTTTTTTTCTTTTTCTTTTTCTTTTTCTTTTTCTTTTTCTTTTTCTTTTTCTTTTTCTTTTTCTTTTTCTTT
>JAWLRI010000847.1:2858132-2885030 GCA_034781795.1 Crypturellus tataupa | reverse complement strand
TAATAAACTCTAAAGAATGATAATAAACGCGAAATAACAATAATAAACGTCGTGACTGCCTTTGCGTGCATTTCCTCTGCTGTCTTTCGCAGGCCAAGGCGTAGTGTTAGCGCCAGCCCTGTGCCGCGTCCCCGCTGCGCAGCCCCAGAGCCTCGCACCCAACGCCCGCCTGCACCGGGGAGCCCGGCCACGGCACCTCACAGCCTCCCCACACTGCCAGGGGCTTTCAGGAGCGCTCCCAGCACAATTCCCATTTTTGAGAAGACGGCTGCTTGGCCTGCGGCGATAGCTTCCCCCTAGGCCGTGCCCCAGCGGCCCCGGCATGGAGCTGGGAGAAGTCCCACGCTTTCCTTGGAACCGGAAGGGGCTGCTCAGTGCTTACAAACGCGGATTCCTGAGGAAAGTTGTTTATTATTGGAAGGGATTAGCGCCGTGTTCACAATAGTTTCCTCTCCTTCCCTGCCTGCCGTTAGCAGGGAGCAGGCTTGCTCCTTGGCCGGGGCCCGGGTACAGCGCGTCGGGCTGCGTCAGGCAGCGCCGCCGCCGTCGCGGCTCCAGAGCGGACGAAGCGCCCGGGATTGCCGGTAACGGAGGGCATCGCTTCTCCCTGCGTCCGCCAGGGAAACGGGGCATTTCCATGCGGAGGGTGGGCAGCCAGGCCAGAGAAACCGGTGGGATGGTGGGGCTCGGAGCAGGACGCTGCCCACAAGGGCAATGCCACCCACGGGGGTCTGTCTGCTCAGGGGCCACGTCTCCAAAAATCTTAATCGATGCCCTGGGTGAGGAAGCGGTCATCAGGCTTGCAGGTGACACCGAAACAGGGGGACTGGTCAACGTGCTCGAGGGCAGAGGTGCCATCCAGAGGGACCGTGACCAACACTGCTGCCCGGTCAGCGGCATCAGCAAAAGTTGCTGCTTTACATCTAAAGACACCTACTGTAGGTGGTCACTCAGGGTAGGCTTCTGGGTCATCAGGCAGTCAATATAAGCAAAGTGCTAGAAGTTGAGTATGAAGAAGTTCCTCCAAATCTAGAAAAGGATCTAGTGTTTGCAGCTTCTGCAATGCCTCGGGCACTGTGTTTTCTAGAGCAATAAGAGAACAGCCGGTGCTGGAAAAGTTTGTTGGTCGCTCTGAGACTGTAAAGCAGCCTCCCATGGATAGCGAGGACTGCTTCACAGCTCACAACAACCTCCTCTAAATATTCAATGTTGTTGCTTTTGTGATCTCGCTTCCTGCACGCAGAACACAGTCTGGTCTATTCATTACCAGTGGGGGAAAAAAAAAAAAAAAAAAAAAAAAAGATGAAACAGTACACTGCACCTTGGAAGAGGACAAAAAAATATAATGAGCCATACATAATGGATGCCAGTTGCATTCAAAATGATACTGATGAGGCCAATGGGTGATTCTGCATTTCTAGAATGGAACAGCACTCATGAAGGATTCATGTGCACCCTGCTCAGATGCAGCTAGAATTGCCCCTCGGCAGGCCTGTATAAACAATTCAAGAAAAAAGAAGGAGATTGCACCAAACAATGCACAATATGTACATATATATGTATATATAACCAGATGGTGGCAGGATCATTAGTTTAACAGTTAACAGCAGCACATCGCCAAAGAGGTTCTGCTTCAAAAGCATAATTTAAGATTAAACCCACCTTTCTTTTCTGCAGTCCTGAACCCACTTGTATAACAGTTCGAAATCATTTCTTCCTTCAACTTTCAGACTGTTTCCCTTTAAATAACTTCTGTAGCAAACAAACACTCATTTCCAGTCATAGCCTGTAGTAAATATTTTTATGCTAGATAGTTACAGACTTCTAAGAAGTATGAAGTTTATTAACATAAACCCCGAGATTTACTGTATCTGTTGTTATTCATAGAGCAAATCCTCTTGATGTTACTGTTTCTGTCAGGATTAAGGTTCAGTTTCAGCTAGAAAAATATCAGTTAATCCTGCATCCACACAAATGCCATTAAACATTTTCATCTGATAAAGCAGTTATTTTGGTGCATGTGTAAAGTCTGACATCCCAAGACCGAAATGGTTGGTAAAGTAGAGCAAAGATTTCAAGCTGCTCATAGACTGAGGTTCAGCAGAAAGGGCATCAAAGTGCCATCAGAAATTGATGTTGGGTACTCTCCGTCAAGCTTTTTCACATGATGGAAGGAAACCCGTAGTTCAGGGTTTGCCCCTTACATAAATATGGGAACGATGCTTCCCTGCTCAAAAAAAGAGCATCTCAAAACTGAGTCCTTTTGTGCAGTAAACAAAGCACTTATATGCTACAGTAAAACAGCATCACATGCCCCTAGTTGGGATTAGACCCATTTAGTTGAACTCCCATCTACTCACTATCAGACCTCTTCAGTTTATTAAGCAGAATTAAGGTCTTCAGTTTAATAATTATTTCATCTTCCTTAAACTCAACTTTTTCAACTCTGCTTTTGCAAATCTGCTTCTCTAAAGAACTTCCTTCTCACTTTTATTTCCTTCCTTTTATTTCCAAAGCCAGCAGTATTTTTCAGGTCTTTTCTTAATTGCCAGCTGGATTAACCCCTTCATGGAAACACAGAGGGGAAAAGAAAGAAAGAAAGAAACCCAGTATAACAGAGCAAAGAGATGAATAACAAAATGCCGTGTAATTGTAATGAACCGATACTAGCAGCATAGCCAGTATTAACTGACAATCTCTATTCAACTTTGGTCAATCAAGTTACTTACTGTTTGTGAACCTAAATGTGGCACTCCTGGGGGTATAGCGAGTTCTTTCATTATACTCCATTTTATAAATCTGAATAGTTCATTGCTCAAAATCGGCAATAGGAAAAAAGAAACTTTTAAAGCTGTAGAAAGCTGCTGTTCAGAAGACGACATCTGAAAGGGAGTTTCACTGCTGCCACAGAAGTTTTGAGAGCTGCTCAGATTTTCTTTGGTTTTTCTTTTTAAATAGTCTCTTCTGACAAAGTAAATAGATAGCTTTCTCCTATTTCTGATTCTCTAACGATCTATGTGGTCCAGGGGTATGATTACAGGACTGGGAATTGGGGCTCTCTGGCTTCCACTGTGACTCTGGAAAACTCATTTGTGCTGCATTTACAGTAGAGCAGGCCAGGGGATGTAATGTGATTTGGTGCATGCATCAGCATTTGGGGAATTAGTACAATTCCTTATTAGTTGCACCCAAATCCCCTCAAGGCTCAAGGGAAAGAACAACTCTGGGATATAGAAGAGGGATTGTCCGTTCCATGGGGATTTTCAGAAATTCTCAGCTGCCTCCACATGCTCACCCAGACGCTCTGGATTTTGTCACATCAAGTACACAGCTAAATCAGCAAATGCAAAGTCTTGGCACATGCATGCAGTCTGACTGCTTCAATTGTGTTTCAGGCTCAGCACTTGTAAAAATCAGAGCCTTGCTGTCTCATCCTGAAGCCTGAGCAATGCATGTTCACCTCAGAATGTTTTAGCTCAACTGCACTTCTATCTTTGCATTAAAAAAAAGCCTCCATGTGAGGCTTTTTAAGCCTTAATAAGTCAAAAACTGCAAGACTACTTTAATGACTTCAAATATTCCTGTTGACTGACCATGGTCAGATGCAGTTGCTTCCAGACAGCAGGCAGAGAGGGGCAGATACGCAGCTGCTCCCACATTATGGCATCTATGTGAAGCGTCTGCACCACGGAGTGCAATTAGGGGAGCTACAGCCCCCTGAGCACCTCCGATAAATCCACTGTCTTAAGAGGACATTGGGCCAGATGATCTTACGAGGACTCTCTCAACTTTAATTATTCTATGATTTTTCTCCCATTTTGAACACAGTCAAAAACTTCTTTTCCTTTTTTAAAAGATCTATCAGGCAGACCTAGAAGTTTAACTAAAAGACTACTAAGTATGTGAGCTGCTTTTTAGATATTACCTGCTCTCTGCGCCAAGCGTACGGCACAGGGTTGTCAGGGGGTTCACTCCGTATTTTGAGATCTATGCATGGACCATGGAGAGAGGCGGTAGTTGACAGGATTATCCCAAGGGAACTCTACGGCAGAGCGACCCAGCCCTCCCTCGGGGCCGCCGCTCCCTCCAGTTCTGTCCACGGCCTGTGTTACTGCTCCACCTCCGCAGCTGAAGAGCAAATACACCAGGGAGCAAGGGTCTTCTTCGCCTGACAAAAACACCTTCCATTCTGCTCTGCTGCTCAGCCAAAGAGCCAGCAACCAAACAGAGGGGAATTATCAACTGCTTTGACACTCGAAATTATCTGCGTACCATGTATTTCATTTGGGAGATCTGTAGATGGGATAGAGGAAAAGAGAGAAAATAGGGTACTACTTATTATTAAGGAAATAAAATTTCCTAATGTCAATTTATTCATGCTGGAGATTCAAAATTATTGTCTCTTTCTATAGAAATAGAAGTTAATTAAACTTTTTTTTTTTTTTTTTTTTTTTTTTTTTTTTTTTTTTCAAAAAACCCACCATTCTTTAGCACTAAGCACTAGCTGGTCAAAAATACAGATATAAATTACATTTATATGGAGTTTTTCTGCAAAATCTAATTCTTAAACATGTGCCTAGAGAGAATTTAGAGAGCAGAGAGACTAAAGGATCAGGAATTCTTGTAGGAAGAACTTTTTTTTACATTTGAATTAATTTTGTGTCTACACATTGTCTTGAAAGGCATTTATTAGGAAGAGATTTTTGCTTCAGCTAATCTAACATCTTTTATGATTTCCTGTGCAATCACAATTGTTCTACAATTAAAAATCCTTTGCTTGTTGCCAGTCAGTTATGTGCAATAGGTCTATATTTGGTTTGACAGGTTGTCCATCAAATTATGGCACTGGCTCTCTCAGAGGATTCAAGTCCAAGGATTTCCTTGCAATTACCCTCCATTCAGAAATAATCATTTCTGTTAGTTCTTAAGCTAGACATCTGCACACTACTTGCCAGTGACGGCAGAAGGGGCAATCAAATGTTATCCCAAATTTAAATTGTTCATATAAAATTAATTAATTAGTCATTAGTCTGCGGTATTAGCTTTGAGAAGAAAAAGCAGGCAAAAGTAAACCACAGTGTCCAAGTTCCAAAAGTGTAACGAATTTAGGATCAAGTTTTTGTTTTTGTTTTAAGAAAGTTTTCTCTCATGCAATTTTAAGAGAAATAAACATGTTTGAATTTAAAAATTTTGGTATGGTGTTGGCACTGCTGCTACAAAGGCATTTAGCAGTACAGGCAGGCAGGAAAGTCCCCTGAGACAGAGCATGCAGGATACCTATATTGATCTCCTCCCTTCTGTTTTACTGTGTGTGATAGGGGATTGCTCATGTGGTGATTCAGGCTAAAGGAATCATTTTTAAGACCAGGAGAATAAACTAATCAGCCCCGGGGTGCAGTGTCTAGAAAGTTACTGGTAGCTGAGCAAGTTTACCTAAATCTAGATCAGTCTGAAGAGCAGATACACATCAAAGTAAGCATTTCCCCAGCTTTTATGTAGCTACTCATCACATACCAGAGCGCTGTACTTATATTCTGAGTTCACAGATTCGGCCGCCACAGTTTCCCTGGAAGGCCAGTCCCTTCCCTGCTTCCTGCCAGCGCTGCTGCGGCTCTGACTCACGCGGGACGGCGACGGGACGGGACGGCGACGGCCCTGCAGCTGCGGAGCCGTCACTCGCCGCTCGCAGCTGCAGCTCTCCCTGCACGTGGCAGCCGGCATCCCGGCTAGGAAGGGCAGCTCCTGCTCTCCGACCCACTGCTAATAAACCCGCTTCTCTAGAAACCAGTAGCAATCACTTTCCTCTTCTTTGGAATAACATGGCTTTGCCATCTTGGCTGGAAACAGGAAAACACGTCAACTTTAATCATGTCCATATTTCTATATCCAGAGGCAGTACACCATCACTAAGGCAAATACATACATATATATATATATATATATATATAAGCATATACATTCTTCTCATTCCTTTAAAAATTGAAGTGAAAGGGAACAAGCTTGCTCAGAAAACAAACAAACTATACATATATATATATATATATAGAGAGAGAGAGAGAGAGAGAGAGATATTATTTAAAATAATTACGAATAGAAGGCTTTGCAGGGTTCATTGTATTCCTTCTGCTGCCTGGCAGTAGTATTGCAGTGTTGTGCCCATGTCTACATGTCAGACTTAGGGCTTTTTTATGACGGTTATGCTTGCCTCCCCCTGTGCGTAAATCACTGCATTCAAGGTGAACCTGAATCCATGAATTCCTCAAACAGGGCAGTGCAGACGGATCACTGTGCTGAGATAGTGACTAAGACAAATTAGAGCAGGCTCACAGAGGAGTCTTCAAATGCCTGGAGAAGGGAACACATTCTTTACCGTGAGTTCATTCAGGAGTTCGAGCTTCTTACCTAACCGAAGGAGAGGTCATGAGATGACTTGATTGCAGCCTGGAAGTGAATATGCAGCAAGCAAACTAAGGTAATGAAGGCTCTCCAGTATCTATCATGGAAAGGTATAACAAGAAGGATCAGCTGGAGGTTGAAGCTCATTACATTTAGACTGAAACTAGGGTGTTTTAAATAACCTGAAACAGTTCAACAAGGATTTTGTGATCTTTATCCATCACTAAAGTCAAGATTCTTTGCTGAATATGCTGAAGTATACACAAGAATCGACTCAAGGCGCTCCTGTGCTCTGTGTTTCAGATTATTGAGACGGTCCCTTCTGATCTTTGAGTCTTTTCAACGGCCACACTACAGCTGGCTTTGACTGGCGCTCCCGGAAGCTTGGACGTTCTTCATCTCTTGCCAAGTGACAGACGTAAGAATAGGAAATTCCTTCCTCACTTTGCAGCTATTAAAGAAAATCAAGTACATTACTGTTTTTGCATGTGTGTGAACTTTAAAGCAAAAAGCTTCTCTGATCAATAGGAGTAAAAGGCAGTTCTCATCAGCAGTAACAGAACGAGCACAGAAAGCACAGTTTCACAGAGGGAGTGTGACTGTCCTGCCCAGTTTTTAGCTCCCTTGTGCTCCAAGAGGCGACTTTGGACAAGGAAGCAGGACAAGGATTAGACAAGGGTGAGCTGGAAATCTGAGTGTTAGCTGCTGTGGGTAGGAGTGGTAACCATGAAGTGCTGTGCCATGAAGGGCTGGAAAGAGGCAGGATGGTATTCGCCTATTTTTCCTTTATTTCCTCCATCATGAGGATGTTTTTATCACATCTGTAAGAATTTTATCCTTTGGAGGGCATCCCTCATCAGCCATGGATGGGCACAATGAGTCCCCAGTTCTGTCATGCTCGTGCCTCTGCCAGCTGCCCTCTGAAAGCTTTTGAATTAATGGGCCAATTTCAACTGCACTTAGCACAGATAAAACTGTCAGAGATGTGATACTCCAGTAGGGTTCCAGAAATTCGTGGCTGGGTGTAGGAAGAGACAGACAAGTTCTAATTCTGAGGCAGAAGCTGTTGAAGTTGAGACCTTTCCTTACTTCTGCGAGGCAGCAGGCAGCTGGAAAGCCAGCACAGATGTGTGGTGTGCTGTGTTTGCATAAGATACTCTTTACATACTGGTTTGGTTGGGCTCTGTCACGGCTGCGATCATATCAGCCTTTATACACAGGACTAGCTGGATCCACGTGGGTTCGTCAGCAGGGCCAGTTCGCACGGACAGAGCTTTTCACTGGGGAAAGTGTTTGCAGGGTCCAGATCTTACCTTATAACCTTCCATTAAAGCACATCAGCTGACTTCAGTCAATGAAAGGAAGAGCCTGATTATTTTGTACATAGTCTCCTGTGTAATTATTTACACATCTGGAAGGGAAGTGTAAACTGTGATTGTTCTATTCAATAGCACTTTACACTTGGAAAATACATATAAATAAAGCATCTGCTTGATGTATCCAATGAATTCCCTTGCTGTATTTCCCAGAAAAGTAACAGTCAAAGCAAAATATAAAATGTCAAAACTATATGTGCTAAATTAATATGCTCTAGTATTTCCAAGCCTGGTGGTAGTTGGTTCCATCCATTGTGATAGTCTCAGCATGCACAAAGCAGCAAAAGCAGGGAAACAGCGTGGGAGATCCCAAATCTACTGTCACTCTGCTCTCTGCGCATCCATCAGCTTCTTTCCTTGTATAGCCACGATGAAGCCAAAGTTTATTGTCTCGTTGTCAATTCTGAGTCCACATAATGGTGCTTTTATCAGAACCACTTTCCTTTTGCTTTTGCTTTTTCATATTCACATTACATTGTTGTTGTGATCTTGCACACATTTATTTTGTCAGCATTTTTGTATTTCAAATGTCTTACTAAAGTCAGGAGAAATAAACAGGATTATGCTTGTTGATTTGTAAATTGAGGAGTTACTGCTGGATTAGAATGAAACTTGAGATGCATTTTTACTGTGCCTGGGGGAGAATTGGAGTGTACTACTGATAAATATATAACTCCTAAAGCAAAGAATGTGCACTGGGAATCCAAATAACTCTTTCAAACCATTCATCACATTGGGTGATAAAAAAGAATCCCACCTGTGTCTACAAGAGAACAGGATACATTTGGCTTGGGAGGATTTTCAATTAACATGGAAAAATTGCTGAAAACTGGGACCTAGCACAGTTGATTCTCCTTTATTCAGGATGTTTGTGAAACACAGTCAGACTTTGCTATATGCAGCATCTCTGTATTTCTATAATATTTCAGTTACAAGTATCTTCAAAGTCCAGGGGAAAGAATGTTAATTTCCCAGAAAAAAAGTAAATGCAGGTCTAGGACATGCAGAAATGGATCAGAAATGCCATGGCCTCTTCACACAAAATTCCATGTCGGTATAAATCCGTTCAAGATCTTTTAGAAGGGTAAGGTAACTTCCATGCACTGTGTAAGACTTCACACAGTTTTCTGTGTTTTCTAGTAGGACCAACTCCCACTCTACAACCTCCTAGGCCTTTTTACCAGTTTCTTGACCTCCTTCTATTCTCAGTACTTCAAGTCCCGGTCCCCACGTGTCCTCTGGATGTCATATATCCCTTTGAACATTCATGCCATGACAGTATGGACATCTTAAAGAGCTGTATCCATAAGATATAGACTCTTTGAGACAGGATAGCAGAACACCACGGACAATAATAGATGCTCCAGACTACGAGGATGCCCTGAGTCTATTAAAAGAAACCAGATCATATCCCGTCTCAGGTCACGCACACACCCTTGAATGCAGAGCAGTTCGCTGGGGAAACATGGGGAATCCCTTTTTCCAGAGGGCGGTTCATGTTGCTGAAGGAGGACAAAGATCCATTTATTTTTGGAGGTCAGCACTGAGGAGACAGGACTTGCAAGAAGGGGACCGGAGTGTGGAGCAGGCTGCTGCCTCCCACCTTGGCCTGCTCTCATCTTTCCATGTCTATTTCCTGGGCTCGCGGCCAGCTCCGGCGTGTTCCGCCAGCAGCGGTGGCGGCAGCGCTGGGCATGCCCGGCACCGAGCCCGAGCCGGCCACGCTGGGGCGACCCAGGCGCCGTGAGCCGCCAAGGCTGCTTCAGCCGCCCGGAGCTGCTGCCCCGGCTGCTTCTCCCCGCTCCACGTCGCCCGGGCGGCTGCTCCTCCGCGTGCCCCTGACTAGCGCTGCTCCCGCATGAGGATCTACCTGCCCTTTGCAAGCTCCGCAGCAGGGATGAACTTAGGCAGTGTGCACATTCTCCCCTCACTCCCAGCAGCATTATCAGTCACGTACGAAACCTTAGCCAGTGTGTCAGGAGTCATAAAGCTGAACCACAGCAAAGCAAAATAGCAGACATTCCTTTAATTTTTGCCAAAGTGGCAGGCTTCTATGCAGACCAAGTGTCCCTGCGCTGTGTCCTAAAGTCTGTGAGTACCATGATGATACATCTATAGCACTATGGCTCTCCCAGCCTAGATGAAGAAGTGCTTCCTCTGACCTAAGGATTACCCTTGGAAGTCAGTCATCAGCAGTGTGGCCATCTGATGCTGTTTCCTCATGTCCAGGTCTTTTCAGATTGGAGCTGGAAAAACACTCCTCTTCTCCCACAGTCAGACAAGAATTACCGGCAGCTATTCCTAAGGTAAAATGCAAGGACAGATAGCTATTATAAGGACAATAACTATTTTTATTCTCCTGCAGAGCAATTCCTGGTGACAGAGACCTCTGCAAAGCAAAAGAAGTGGACAATCCTCGTGAAGGCAGAGCAAGTTAAAGAAAATGCTGAGCCTTGCTGGTGCCGTTGTGGCTAGTGCAACAACAACAATCCCGACATGGCACAGGCTGGGTAGCAAGAGCTGTGGAACTCTTCTATGAAAAGGCAAGGCTGCATTAACTGTGTGGAACCAAGCTGCAGAGAAGCATATCCAAAGCAGGTTTTTAATTTGGTCTAATTAGACATGACTAGAATTAGAGTGTATCTCCAGAAAAGAGGGGAGAGAAATAGCCTTACACATTAGTGTGTATGCTTTCCTATGACTGCTGTCTAATCACTGTCACTGAGGAAGAACCTGGAAGCCAATTCCTTGCTTTCTCCTTCAGTCCCTTGCTTTCTTCTGCCTGCTCCTGTGCAGCTGACCTGAGGAAAAGATTAAGATGTTCTTCTGGATTTTCTTGAAGCTGAGTCATTTGAGTGGTTGGAATAAGAATAGCTAGGATGCTTCTTTCTCTACTGTTTCATACTTGAACAAGCTTTGACATCACATCTGGAACATCAGCTTCCCAATTCAGTTGTAGGTCCCCAAATCTTCACAGGTTCTAAGAGCTTTTCTTCCCACCAAGGAAGGGACAGTCAGGCTCCAGGTTGGCTCTGGGCCCTCCAATGCCCTCTGGGCCCTCCAGGTTGTGATCAGCAGTGTAAAGTCCAGCTGTGGTCAGTCAGCAGTGGTGTCCCCCTGGTAGTGATACCAGAGCCAATGCTGTTTAACATCTTCATTAGTAACCTGGTTATTGGGACTGAATGCATCCTCAGCAACTTTGCAGATGATACAAAACTCAGAGGAGTGGGTGTTACACCAGATGGTTGTGCTGCTATTCAGAGCAAACTCAACAGGCTGGAGAAATGGGCAGAGAGGAAACTCATGAAGTTCCACACAGGCAACTGCTAGGTTCTAGAATCACACAGTCGTTGAAGTTGGAAGGGACCTCTAGAGGTCATCTAGTCCAAGCCCCCTGCACACGCAGGGCCACCCAGAGCACGTGGCACAGGACTGTGTCCAAGTGGGTTTTGAAAATCTTCAGAGAAGGAGACTCCACAACCTCTCTGGGCAGCCTGTTCCAGTGCTCTGTCACCCTCATTGTCAAGAGGGTCTTCCTTAAGTTCCTGTGGAACTTTTGATGCTTCAGTTTGTGACTGTTTCCTTTTGTCCTATCACTGTCCATCACTGAAAAGCGGTGGAAAAAAAAGGTCCTGCTCCTGGGGAGGGATAATCAATCCCATGCACGAGTGCAGGCTGGAGGACAACCAACTGGAGAGCATCTCTGCAGAGAGGCCGTGGGGATCCTTGTGGGCACCAAGTTGAACATGGGCCAGCAATGTGCCCTTGCAGCCAAGAAGGTCGATCGTATCCTGAGCTTCATTTGGCAGTGTTGCCAGCAGACCAAGGGAAGGGATCCTTCTCCTCTGCTCACCACATCTGCAGTGGTGGGTCCAGTTCTGGGCTCCCCAGTATAAGAAAGATATGGACATACTGGAGCAAATCCAGGGAAGGGCCACAAAGAGGGCTAAGGGATAGAGGCATCTCTCATATGAGCAGAGGCTGAGAGAGCTCGGACCGTTCAGACTGGAGAAGAGACAGCTCAGGGGAATCTTATCAATGTGTATGAACACCTGATGGAGGGTATAAAGAGAATGGGGCCAACTCTTCTCAGTGGTGCCCTGTGACCAGATGGGAGCCAACAGGCACAAATTGAAGCACAGGAAATTCCACTTGAACATAAGAAAACACTTTTTCTCTATGATGGTGGTTGAACATCGGCACAGCTTGCTCAGGGAGGTTGTGGAGACTCTGTCCTTGGAGATGTTCAAAACTTGATTGGACATGGTCTGGTTGGCTTGAACAGATCCTGCTTGAGCAGGGGAGCTGGACCAGGTGATTTTCAGGGCTCCTTGCCAACCTCAACTATTCTGTGATTCTGTTAGAGCGCCTAGTAGCACACAATGCTACAGGTAGCATTTGTAAAAGGAAAATTAGAAATATCCTAAAATGAGAGACAAGGCATTTTTTATAAGAATGAATTTTGCTCCATCTCCATCAAAGACATTAAAAAGTACTACACCATGTCCAAGCACCTCCTGGGACTGCAGGATGTTGTCTTGATCTTTCCTTTACATTCCACATGAAATGACTACTTGAACTGGTTGGTCCCTGGTCCACTCTCTTCTGCTTACAGGCTTGTCCAGCTGCAGAGCATCCCAAGAGTTCTTGGTTCTGGCAGATGCAAGGAAAAAGCTATATTTTCAAATATTTTTCTTTGAAATGCATTTATCCATGCTATGTAAGTATGCTGCAGTGTACTATTACTAATTGGCGACGAGTTAACATACTTGCATTTTGTTAGCAGTAAATAACATCTACCATGACCTTAAAATGTCAGAGGCTGAAGGTTTTAAGAGTAATGCAGATGATCTGCAGAAAGTGATTTGCATTTTCTGAAAACCAGGTCTGTTTTTAAGGTATTTCAAACTGAACACATAAAAGTAAAGAAACTCCAAATCATTAGTTATTTTTGAAAATTTTAGCCAGGGAACACTTTTTGCATTGCTCGTGGTATAGTCATTAATTTTCATTGAGTACAATGTAATAACAAAACAGGCCTCCCCAATGGGAAAAAGCAAGCCACTTCTATTTTTTTTTTTTTTTTTTTTTTTCTTTTTTACAGCAATAATAAAACATATTATTATGCACTTCCAACTATGGATGTTCTCCAAAGCAATTTGATATAAAAACCCAAATCATCTGACTGGATGAGTTTTTACAAACAGATTGTTACAGCAGGGCAAGCCAGGAATGTTATTAGGTTGGCCTGAGGCACGGTACTATTCCAGAGAAACTGGAAAACAGTTAAAAATGTAAAGTGTTCCACAATTCATTCTCTCAAAGGGGATTTGTGGCACCACTAAGAGATTAAAACTATGCCTATTCAACCAGCTATATTCCCTATAAGACCTTCATTCGGGCCTCTTTGGTCTGAATGTTCTGTTTTATTTCACCGTGGCAGAATACTAATGTGAGCTGGCTTGTTCTGTTGCCTGGGCTTGTTTAGTTTTTCCTCCTTGCTTCAGCTGCAATGCATTTGCATAGTTTTTCAGGCTACAGTAACAGTAGGAAAAGGTTGGGTTGCCACCTAGTTAATGCCACCCAAAGAGGCTGCTAGGTTTGCATTTTTAGTGCTGGATCCCTGTGATTGCACTGAGATATTCGTAGTCACTGCCAGGCAGTATTCAATGTGGAAGGCCAATTTTCAACACTGATAAAGCACTTTTGCAGCTGTAAGTGCCCTAGTTCTTTAGAAAGAGGCTAGGCAAGCTGATGTGGAGCTCAGGTGGCTGCGGTGCCCCATATATCCTCAAAAAAGATATCACTTCACATCGGTGTGGGACATTGTCCTATAGCCCTACAAATACTGACACAATTTTTAAAAAGTCAAATTCTTACAACAGAATCCAGTGTTAAGAGGATCTGTGTTTATATGCATGCAAGTATATACAAATATAAATACATATATGTAACTATAGGTACTGAAGTTTAGGATTTGTTTTTAGGCAACATCCTATAGTATGAAACTTCTTTCTTTCTTGATCCTGACCTATGGGTGCTACAAAGTAAGGTGTACAAAAATAAATTGCTTCATCTTTGTGAGGTGTGGAATGTAATTTAGATGCAAACAGGTAAGGAAAGGAAAACAGATGGGCAAGGTTTTGAATTTAGGTATGGGAGACCTACAAAATTGCTTTAAAAGGCTTCTGCGTTCCCCAGGTTTAGGGTCACTTGACTGTCAGTGTAACCTTAGCATAAACTGAGGCAGCCGGTGAGCGCCAAGAGCCTGCGCTGGGAGAGAGTGATCGGGAAGTCCTGAGGATCCAGAGCTGATCCCAGGCCGCAGGAGCGGTGCCGCAGCGCCTGCCAGGAGGGGCTGCGGGACCTCCCGGCTGCAGCGCGGCCGCGGCCCTTGGAAATTCCCACACTCGCAACACAGTAATTCTAAACTCGCTCTGTGGTTTCAGAGCACGGATGTCAGACCAGGGATTTAGGCTATTTATTCTTGTAATAATCTGATTATAATTTGTAATGTTCTGTGGTAAAGGCTACTAATGTGATTTCTGAAGGCTAACTGCTAAGCTGAAAAGAATGGAAGAAGCACTGAAACAGTTCAATATGATGTCAAAACACCCGAATGGTTTAAATGAAATGATTCCCTATGTGAGCATGTGTGTGTGTATGCATAGATAACAATCGACACCAAGAAGATAAGTAAATATAAGAGAGAGTGCACCTCAAATTTTCTTTTAACTCTCCATAAGGAATGTTTCCGTTAAGGAAAAAATGCAAACTGAGAAATACAAATAAAGCCATAAGTGAAGAGAGCTATGCAAATGCAAATTAAAGGCAAATGAGAAGAAAACTGAGGGAATACTAGTCGCCATACAGATCATCTGAATTTGGTGTCATTTACATCAGGGTAAACCAGGTTTATGATAAAGTTGGCACTTATTTCATGTACCAGGACTGTCTGGATACAAACAGTAACTAAGGAAGCTGAGAAAGGTCTTAGATGTGGATTTCACACACTAGAATACATAGGGATACTTTTGTCACATCCATGTTTAGCTAACTAGGTAGTAGGCAACTATTTTCTAAATTGGTTTTCCAAGCTTAGACCCCTTAGAGCAGGATGTATTACCCTGTGTTACCACTGACAGAAAGGGAGCGTAAGTGACAAGCTTAGACAGGATACCTGGTGCTCAGGTAATGAATTAGGAAAGGCGAGTTGCCCGATTCCCCTCTTATAAACCCACGTGTTCCCGCGCTAGGACTAGGCACTTCATCCCCTTCTGTTTCACCCTGTGTGGTTGCAGTGCTAGCAAGAACGGTGAGCTTTGGGGCATGGCCACTGCTTTGCACAGCCCTACTGCACTGTCCTGACAACTTCTGCAGGAGTCTCTCCAGCTGCTCTTCTGGGTTTCCAGTGGGTTGATAGGATCACCTTTCGGTACGTCACCCTGCCTGCAAATTGGGCTGGACGTCATGTCTCATCAGCCCTTCCCTTCGGCAGTAAGTATTTCTGCTTCCTAGCTACCCAGACCAATCTTACATATAGGGTAGAGGCTGCTTTTAGGACATGTCTATCAGGACCCATGTTGACTTCAGGAATGTGGACGTAGACATGTCTGAAAAAGCAAGCAGCAAGTTATGGCTGTTTTCAGCCTGTTCTGAGGCAAGAGGAGGCCCCAAGGGAACATCTCAAAGTGTAAAACAGTGACCAGATTAAAGGCATTTTAAAGTGCAGACTTTAATCTGTGCTTTATTATGAGTCCTTATTAGAGCACACATTAGAAGAAGTAGGACAACTAGAACACTTTCTCAGGATGTGCTCAGGATTCGTTTCACAGGATGTGCTCTCAGGAATTGTTTCAAAGAGCAGTGGCATATGACTAAAAGAGCCAGTATAAAGTGTTTTTGGGCATCATGCGTCTCTCACCTTTACCACAGGTTTAGCTTTGCATGGGCAAACAGTACAATTTCAACACGAGAGAGGTTTAATTTCCTATATAGCTATGCTGCTTAGAGGTCGGCGTTGTTTGAAGCAATGGCGCAATGCAAGACTTTCACGCTCTGACTTGAAGACCCCTCTCTTCACCCTCCAGGTACTGAAGGCCCATGTAAATTAACCTGCACATACTGCCCGAGCAGGAGCATATCATATGGCCAATAATAATACTGGTTACAGTGCATATTTTTCTAAACAATCCTATTGTTGCTAGTCAGGTTATTTACCTTAATAAAGACCATTTTCATAGTAAAGAAAGGTATTATTCTTTTTCTGTTATTATTATTATTATTTATAACTGACAAGGAGATAGCCTTTTAGTTGGAAATATTCCCAAGTATTATGTAGCTATAAGACTAGAATAGGATTTACTTCTAGAAACTTCAACATTCGTGCCAATCTCTCCTTAAACTTAAATGTCAGAGTAGCATATCTCTAAGCTAGCTAACTCCCACTGATTCCAGTGAAATAGATACTAATTACACTTGGAGAATTTGAACCTGGAATATAACAGAAGGCAAAATGTAACTCACATAAATGCATAATAGAAAAGTAACTGACATTTTACTTATATATATATATAAATCTTGTAGTACTGTTGTAGTGAAAAATTTATACTTAAATGTTTCCTTTAAAAGAATTTATAAATCTGGTTTTACCACATTCCACATTTTACAATTCAAGCCTGGGATAGACCATGTCATTTATACAGTAACAGCCTCCTAAACTGATTTTATATCAGTATTATTCACAAAACTGGTATGATTTTTAAATAGTCCCTATTTACTCCTGTATATATTTGGTGCTATAAGCCACAGAAATACTGACTTGTTATCATAAAAACTATGCTGATGAAAGTTCTAAAAGCAGGCTCAGAAATTAAGTTTGTTTTGGTAGCTGTTAGAGACAACAGACCATTGTCTATTATTATGAACATAATTTTTGTGAAGCTTTACATTAGCTAATAGTTGTGACAAATACTGAACAAAATAGGCAGTAGTCAGCACTCAACTCTGTAAGAAGAGAAGAAGCAACCCATGAGGCTGATCCTAAAGTCTAGCATTTTTCTTTGTTTTGGCACAAAATACTGTGGTTATGAACACTCCGCTCATAGGTGCAGACTGACACTGAACTATCCCAGTGCCTGGATGACACAAAATAACTGGTGTTGTTGAATGAGATGGTCTAGGAGGTCCAGGAGTTACCACTGGATGTGAGCAGCCTTGGCCTGGATCTAATGAACATACCAGCTCTGCACGCACCTTTGCAGTCAGTCTATCTCTGTGAGATGGAAGCATTCAGGTAGATTTTGACACGTTTCTTCATCATGTATATCACATACCGGCCTTCTGAAGGGTATGTTATAATTTTTGGACAGACTGCTGGGTCTCATCTTCGGAATATCCCTGGGAGCTGTCTGTTCCGAGCTGCACCCCACTCCATCTTCCCCAGGTTTGGGCCTACTCTTCCTGACCAAAAATTACTATAGTGCCATCTAGTGCTACTTTGCTGATCCTTGCATGCACGGCACAACATTTTCTGAGGACATTGCCTTCTATTCATGACTTCCAACTCTAAACCCTCTGAAATCCTGGAACTGTGATTCATCTCCTCAGGAACATTCCCCCCACCCCTTTTTTCTCAGGCAAGTCGTCATATAGATTATATATATTTCTGTAACAGACCTTGCAGCAATGCCATGCATTAAAAATTGGCACTCAGCAGTGTGACTGTGTGGAATGGGGAAATTGCTGGAGAGTATGCTGGCGAGGAGCATGTGTTCCAGTATCTTCAAAATGTGCAACTTTCAAAAATAGTCATGAGGAAGTTTCTCAGGAAAGAGAGCTTGCATATAGGGCCTGGTGCATTCTGGCATGGCCGGTCTGGATGTAGGGTTGGAAAGTGCTGGAGAGGAAAGCAGGGACATTCTTGCACGCAGAGGTGACCTCCGAGCCCTAAGGCCGGCTCAAAGAGTGAAGGAACCAGCACACCTGGGGTGCACTCTCTGCTGAAATATCCCTAGGGATTACTGCACCCTGGGAGATCGAAGAGACTTCAGAGCTCTTTATGAGGTTTGATTAACTAAAATGTAGCTAATCTGCGTAGTGCTTGCCTCCATCAGCTCACCCAGGCCTCATGCAACCCTAGGCTAGGAGCCCCGAGAAGAACTTGGCATAGACGTAGGGTGCCTGTCCTAAAGGTAACTACAGCTGGAATGAGAGTTACCTAGCAGGCAGCTACCACCTTTCTGGGACCCAAGGTGAGGCAGTGTGCTTTCAGACACCTGGTGTCATAATTTTTTAAGTATTTTTCAAGTAGCAATATAAAGAAGGTCCCAGTGAGAAACCGACGGGAAACAAGCACTTAGGCACTTGCGAAAATCCCACTGGTTCCTGTCTACATCTCCAGAAACTTTTAAATCTGATCTCAAGCCCTTCTGTGATCAAGTAAATCTGTTTTGCTAAATGTGCCACAGACTTTGTGCACTGTCATACAGTGTGACTGAGTGCCTGTGTGTCTGAAAGTAGCTGCTCTTGCCAGATGTTCCACGGGTCTCCCCAGACAGCTTATTTAAAGTGCTGGCATCATCTATCACTAAGCAGTCCAGCACCAAGTGGGCCAAATACTATTTCTGTTTTCTTGAAGAGAGCTTTAACGTTGAAGTGTTTATCTGAAATAGTTTGAGGCCACGTCCCTGATAACAACTGGAGGGTGAATGATTTCGGATATTGCAGGTTCTGTTTAGAGCAGTGAAGACTATTCCATGATTCCTTTCACCTTGCACACGTTGCTGTTCAAGAGCTGTACCGGGGTTGCTCTTGAAAAGTCCTACTGACACTCCTGGCATTCTCATTTTCATAGCACCTTCAATACTGATCTAAAATTAGATTCTGTTCCTGAAATGAATATGTTGTTCTTCAACCCCCAAGCCGCAAATTGAACAGTAAATTCTTGTCCCACAGACTTCATGCTGAATTAGCTTGAGGCAAGGTAGGAAGATTTACTTTTTGCCACATCTAAAGTCATAAAGTAAATAATAGAAACTGTTTTCCATGCAGCCTCTGTCAAAGTTACTGTTACTTGTTCATTAATGCAGAGTAAATATTGCCTGGTAGCAGGTAGGTAAGAAAGGTAATTATATAAAATTCTTAAGCTAATGAAGAAATCAACTCAGCATAAAAATCTAGAAATATTGTTGCTAATCTTTTCATTTAGGAATAGGCACAAATCTCCACCTACTTGATATAAATGTGTACATCTTATCTTATCTTATATGAGTGTATTTGTGCCTGTTTGAGAAGCAGAACAGAGCCAGCATTTTTTTAGAAAGCCCCACACCTTTTTTTTTTTCCCTCTGGAATATCTCCAAGCAAGTCACACTCCTCTAAAAAATCTTTGGCCCTGACTGTGCAAAGACTTCTGCATGCATGAAGTTTTACATGCTGTGAAGAGCATCATTCATTTATATGGAGCTACTCACAGTGCAGAACATTCAGGATCTGCGCAAATGTCACCGGATTAGGACACTTGTTTGAAATACACTTATGTATTCTTACTCTTAACCTTGCTTTCTAATGGGCTCTTTGTTTCAATGGAATGAATACAGCCCATTCTCCAGTTTTTGTCTATTCAACACCTTCTCTAGCTGTTATAAGATTATTCCAGCCTGAATTTGCTGGAACATATCACAGGATTCTGTAAATTGTGCAAGTGGAATGTGCAAACCAGAAACCTACCTACCTGTAGTTTTCAGAGATTAAGAGTATCAGTGCATTATCCTCAAAACTATATTTATATATATCTATAAGTCAATGACAGATAAAAGCATCAAATCTGATTAAAAGGGTCTAAAAATCCACTCAGCATAAGTAAAGACATACCCACATGAATGTCAATCATTTTCATTTTTCTAGCATTATTCCTAAAAAAAAAAAAAAAAAAGGAGGGGATTGGAGAATGACACATATACCATCCTCCTGAGTCTGCAAAAGATAATTCCAGTGTCTGCTGCTGCCCAAAGCCTTCTCAAGTTGCAACAGAGTGAAAAATGAGCAGAGTTTAAACTGATATGGGAAGACACTTTACCATGTAAGTCCTATAGGATGACAGCAACTCTAAAGTCTTGCTGAAGTCTTCAGGGTGACTGTGTAAGCTATTTCAGAGGTGTCCACCATCTATCTTGGATATTGCTCAAGTCAGAGAACTGAAAGCAAGGATCTATAATTACCACCTGACTGTCACCCATTTGGAACATATCACTGAAACGGAGGAAGAGACTGACACTGTTTAAATTGGGGGCATGATTTTTTTCTTTCCACTCTATGCTAGTCCTAATAAAAGTCTCCATTTTAGGATTGTGCTAAATAATACTGTCTTAACAGCCAAATGTAAGTGAACTAGGTAGATTTTATTCTTTTTTGAAGTTCAGGATTACATTCTCCATTGTATCTAGAAAACATTTGACACATTTTTGTAAGCACAACATATTATACATAAAAATGAGCTGATCGACAGTGTCACAGTTAAATACAGTACACAACTGTCTCATTCTTTTAAATGTCAAATAGATCATTAAGAGATTTAGATATAACAGGTGTAGATCAATTTTTCACTGTCAAGCAACAAATATAATTTAAGAAACAATATAGAAACAGAAGGCTTTAAATATAAGTATTTTATTTACATAGGAGTTCTACCAGAACACATTAACTGAAGGATTTCAGTGGCTTGTGACTTTACATTTTTACCCCATACAAAGTAGCATTTTGCATACTAAGTTCTCCTCTCAAAAACTGTTCCTACTGCTAAACCTTTAATCTGACCTGGTTTTTGTCATAATTCTGGTTTCTGTTTCTGTTTTTGTTTTTTTTTTTGTTTTCTTTCTTTTTTTTTTTTTTTTTTTTTTTTGCTACTCTCAGGACAGACCAGAACTAATCTGCTCCTTCGTGGTTGCACCTGAACTTGTAATCAAACAAGAGAAGTAGGAATCAACCCCTGCTCTGATGTGAATGCTTTCAAAAGGATTTTGAAAATGAAGAGCAGGACAAGGGAGCAGCCAAAGTCCCCCAAGTCAGTGCTGAACTAGCCACACACCCGGGGCATAAAAGTTTAGAAGCAGCCCCTAAGGTCTTCGTTACGGCTAGTTTGGATGGCACTGGGGAGCCACCTTCAAACCCTCTCTCGCCCTCAGAGAACTTCTTTATCCTCGTCCCATTACCCTTCAGACTGAAGACGAAGGAAGTGGAAGGTGGTCCCTAGATGCTACTGCCATCCTTCAGGTAGCACCAAGGCACTGCAGGGCCCGTTTCCCCGAGCAGTGGGGTGCCCCATAAGCTTTCACTAGCAGCAGCAGGCTCCCGGGCTCAGTGCTTCCAAACAGCTCTGCTCGGCAGCGCAGGGAGCAAGAGAAGGATGATGGGTTTATTTTACCCTCTTCCGCTTCCCGTCGTCAAATAAGGGTGCAGGCAGAAGTCAGGTTTCATAACTCACTGCAGATGATCAGATTAAGAGTTGCTGGTTTTGTTTTGAAAAAGAATTGACATGGTGCAGGGCTGTCAGCTTTGGAGCCAATTTCTTGCAAAGAGTATCCTGTTCCACATTGCTGACTAACACTCTCATCTTTCAAATGTACATTTTCTTGTCCCCTCCATTTAATAATCAGATTCATTTTCATTCTTTATTACTATTCCTTTAGTTTTACACAGGTCATTACTGTTAATCCAAACAATCTCCATCTGGAATATCACTTTAGCTCAGAGAGCCAAACTTTTCATATTACTGGGAATTCATTTAGTTTTGTCAGTGTTTCAGTTTGTTTAACTCTGTCTTCAGTTTTTTCTTTGCTTTTTTTTTTTTATGGTGGTGAGTTGCTGGCAGAGTGTTAGTTGAGGTTCTGAGTGTATTGCACTAGCTTCTCATCCTGGTTTAAAGGTATCAAGTGCTAAAACTTCACAGGTTGTGTCACAAGAGAGATTTCACAGGTTTTTCAACAACCAAGAATAACATTTATAATGAATTTCTCTTTCATCCCCCTAACGCTGTGCCATATCCTTGTGCCAGACACTGTCAAGACAGGCATCTTTGATATGAACTTTTATAGCTATTCAATTGTGCTTCTAAATCTCTGATACCTTTCCCTGTAGTGGAAGGCCTATTTTAGCACCGTTTTCCCCCTTGATTCTATAGTTTAATGTTTCATTAATCCTTTCCTCACAAATATTTGTACTTAATGTCAATCATTATTGCCAATAACAGTTGAAATTACAGATTGGTTATGAAGATGGTCATATCTCTTTTTGACATGCTCTGAATTTATGCTGGTAACAAACGGTGCTTTTCAAAGTACTGCACAAATTCCTTCCACTTTGTATAAAGACAACTGTTTTTTTTTTAATTTTTGCTTCATATCTGAATGCATGATATATTTGACTTTGTGGGTCTTCCTTTCACACATTATGAAACTACAGTGCTGCTGCACCAAGGATGTGATTCCTGATGTTGCAGCAATACAGCCCTTTGTAATTTCAAAAGTCCTCTGTAAACATTTTCTCCTCTTCCTTGGGGCTAAAACTGGCCATATGCATACTCTGCAAAAAGCTTTTTTGTAGTATCTGTTCAAGTCAAATGTCTTGTGTTTGAGACTTAGACAATAAAAGGACTTAAAATAAATTACTATTTTTCTTTTCTAGCCATTTAGCACTGTTGCTCAATCTGAGATTTTCTGGTAGAAAAATAGCACTCGTGTTGCTGATGCGACATCTGTGATGGGCAGTAAACATTGTGAAAGTTAAAAAGCTTGAAAAGGAAATTTTGTTTGCTTGGGCATGCAATTTTAGAAAATTCTGCCCCGATAAATGGAGCTTTCCTTCAACAAGTGGGTCTGAGAAGGAATCCTCGTTACTCTCCTATGCTCTGCAAGTAATTCTCTTTCCAAAAGGAGAAGGCTGGATTGTCAATTCCTTGGCATTTGCCATTTCTAAAGGCAGACTGAGTATCCTTCTCCTAGAAAGAGTGAGCTTGGTTTGTGAAACTCAACCGCCTGTGTTATGCCAGAGCGAGACGAGATGACAGGAGATGGCGCGATCTGGCTGCAGGGCTTATGAATAAATGAAGAGATGAAGAGACATCAAGAGAGAAGCCTGTGTTCCAGGGGAGTCCCCTCTCACATGACAAACAGTAAATATGATTGCATGCATGAGACACTAGAGTTGGAGAGGCTTAGGTGACCTTCAAAATACTATTTCCTAAGTTTCATGCACTTGGCTTAATATTCCTTTAGGGTAAAGGCTTTCCCAGGGAATTCATTTCTAATTTGAACACTTCTGACACTTTTATTCCTGCATTTAGAGTGATGCTCTGCTAAGATTTATTATTCTTATAGAGTAATTGCATTCTCCTCCTGACAGAGAAGTGCTGAGACAGATTCTAGCAGTACTGACAGTCCGAATGCACAATTCCCATGTGCCATTCAGTCGGTCCTATCATGTTTTTTCATCTCTGAAAATTTCTTGAACTTTTATTGCCTGATCTCATCAATATGCTACAATACAGACACTGAAAAAAATCAGGGTTTAGTATGATATGTCGTCTTACTAGAAAAGTTTATTCTTTTTGTGAGGTATTTACTAAAACTATATTTATTTTAGAAAACACATTTGTGTTTAAAAATTGCAGATTCCAAAAAAGCCCCTTTTATAGCTTTTAGCATCTTAAGGAACATAAGTTTTCCATTTAAAAAGTATTTTATTTTTCAAAAATGGGTGATTTTATTCCAAATGCCAAAAGCCGAGACACTGGAGAATGTGAAAATCTTTTTCTGTTTTCATTGGCAAAGAAATTCCATTTCTTATGATATATGATTTTACAGCTTTGCAAGGTGATATGAGCCAATATTATTGCTAACATTTATTTTGTTTTACAGGAAAAATCAGCAGGGAAGAATAAGGGGCTTTGCACGAGTGTACAGAGCATTATAAGTACATTTATTATCCTGGCAGTTTTAATATTTTTTCAAATAAATTTATCTTGGTATTATAGCTCAATTACAGTTAAATGCCAGTCAGCTTTTCAATGTTCTAACACTCATTTTAGGACTTACAATGGCACCATATGAAATTGTCTCTTAGAGGTCCAGTGTATATTTTTGCAATAAAGCTTACTGTTTAGATAACTGTCTAGCTTGTTTGTTTTTCTTCATTTCCCTTTCGCTTTCTGGAAAAAAAAAAAAAGGAAAAAATAAAATAAACCCAAGACTTCAGCTAAATGTGCGTGCTGAATTGCCATATAAATTTAAGAGTTCCTTCAAGACGTGCAGATCCTGGCGAATGACGTGGTGGCAGCCTTTCCAATGCCCCTTTGCTGCCCAGAGTGGAAGCTACCTCTGGGGCATGGTGCAATCCATCTGCGCAACAGCCTCCGTCGGTGCATGCGCCATCCCTCCTCTCCCTCTTTATCCATGCAACAAACTGTGCTAAACTAAATGCCTGGGGTCATGAGACAGCAATAAACACTGAAGTCGTTTTTGCATGCACAAATGAGATATTTTGCGGTATTTGAACATCTGACCTTCATGGTCATATAGAACAAGCTTTGAACAAACAAGTTCCACCATGGAGAATTAAAGATATAGAGGAAAGCTAAAATAGGAGAGTTGCAGCAGAAAAAAATAAATAAATAGAAAGGCTCATTTCTCTATCTCTTTAGGAGAGATGCGGCTTTTTGAGAGAGAGAAAAAATGTGTCCATATATTAAAAAGACAAGACTGACCACTATGAAGCTGTTCAATAACTTATTTACATACATTGTAGATTCAACATCCAGATGAGAGGAGAATTCTGCTAGTTTGTTTTAAAAGGTGTAACTCAAGGTGCAAGAAGTCAGTAAATCTGAGAGTTTTGACATCTTTCATAGTTCTGTGAATCAGTTAATATGGATGTGAGGGTCACTCAAGTGACCGCTGAACAGCAGAGCCTGCTGAACTCTGGCCTGGTGCTAATCGAAAAACTGAAGTTTACCAAGACACAGCGTGTGCCGTGCTTGAACAGCCACGGGAAGTTGAAGACATATGCTTGAGAATCTAAAGCCCAACGTCTTTCTTTTTTATTATTATTATTCGTTATCAAAGGACCACACAGTCTTTGACTGTATGAAAACAGTCAAGTGACATCAAGACAGGCATTGTTCACATACAAATTATAGATGCATTTACACTTACATTTTTCAGCTGCATGTGACAGCTCATGACCTTTCAGCTTTCCTTTTGCCTGTATAAGCATGAACGGCTTGTAGTTCTCCTAATGATCCATTTAATTGAGGCAATTAGACTATATATTATGGTTCTTACTTTTTTCCAAAAGAAACCTTTTATTCTACCCAGAAAACATGGACCTTGAACTTCAAATATATCCCATCGTCCCCTCTGGGGCAGACGTTTCAGTAGTGATCAGATTGCCTGAACGGGAGATCTGTGCCATTTTAGATGTCCTGGGATGCCCAAGACACCAGGATGAGCAGGCAGATTTGATAAGGATCTACAGGAGACCTGAGCCCTTCTGCAGCAACAGCAGGATCTAAAAAACACTAGATATCCTGATGAAGCAATTGAATCCAACCCCTAATGCACATTTACATGTGCACTTGAGCAGAATAGCTGACAAAACCCATACAATCTGCGACGTTCACCAACTCCTGCATCCAGATATTCAAGTAATCATTTTCAGACGAGTTGTTGACTTTGCACACACACATTTCAGGGACCATGTCTGGTTCAGGAGCCACTGTTAATAAATTGGCTCTCTGCCCTTTTCATTTTTCCTATCAGTAGTGTATGAAATCTTGCAAGGATGTTAGAAGGCTAGGATGTAAGAAGAGCCATACTTACGCAGCTCAGATATCCACCCACTGGGAATGTTGGCATGTGACAGAACAGGATTACTTAACAACACACGCAGTGATGCAGGATGGGTGAGTCCTTACAGGAAGAGTCTCCCTGGGATGCCTCATCCCGGGGGCCTGACTCTAGTCATGAAGATGAAAGAGAAGGAGGCTGAGACAGCCTTCTGCAGGCTCCTGCCGCAAGCTACCGCATGCCCCCAAAGAATCCAGTCCTTCCTCTGTATAGAAACCATGGCAAGATGGTTATAGTATTAATGTTATAGCTAAGGAGGTTACAGCTAGGGAATCTACCACAGAAGAGAAGCAGCAGGAAGCTCACGATCCTCCTTGAACCTAATACCCCAAGTGAAAGGATGGAGAAAATTCCTTGCAGAAATACCTGCATATATTAAATAATACAGCTTATTAGTTAAAATATTATATAGTAGAATTGGAAGAAATATGAGCTTAACCACTATGTCTTCCTCTTTTGTTCATTTGCTACCTGACAATACCATTATTTAAAGAGTGCAGGCATATATAACCTCGAAGTCACATGTGTTAATAAACCGACCTGTTTGTAGTATGAGGTGTAGAACCTGCAGGGTGACCGACAGCTGCGAACACCTTAGGGAGGGAGGCAGGAGATCCCTCTGGCTGCCAGACTCTGACCTCTGTATTCTGCTGGAGGCAGCAGCTGTGCGAATGGATGCACGGGGGCATTTGATGTCTCATCCTTACAGCTCCCTTATCTCTTCCTCTTACCCAGTGACAGTTATCATTACACACTGCTTCTTTCCTCTTCTGTTGATGCATCAGAGAGTAAAAATTACTTTTTATCTCCCAGATACAGTAGAAGATATAGTGGACAGCTGGAGCACTTGCTAAGTACTTGCTTCAATAAACTGTAAACTGTTGTCCCTGTGCTTGCTACATGGCATGATTCGGTGAGGAATGTATCTTTTATGGGATCTTACATTCTATAGTGGTTTGTACATTAAAAATATATGCAATATACATGTTTTAAAACGTTCATTGCATGAGGTTTCTACCGGTTCTTCACTGAGACAAGACACATTTATTAACTCCCTTTGGGATAATAAGAGCTTTGGAGTGACTTATCTCCAAACTCCTTGGGCATGCCCTGAGAAGAGGGAAAAGCCCTAAAGCATGCTTACACACCAGAAGTCAGCAACATTAGAAATCCAACATGCATTAAAATTAAAACCAGAACCTAGGACTTCACCACCAGTGCTTTAA
>JAWLRI010000847.1:2837088-2856608 GCA_034781795.1 Crypturellus tataupa | reverse complement strand
CATTTGAATTGGCTGTAAAATACATAGCAAGGATTTCTATCTAGGTGTAGTTGTAGCATCATGGAGCTTCCTCACATACTAATAGTCAGTATCTTAGGCAGATTCTTCATCTTGTACTTAGGTTTATGTTGCTATTGATTAGACTGCTGTTCGCATCAAAGCTAACAGGAATACCTCAGGCACAATATCCCCCTATTGCCATTAATGTAGGGATCCCCCTATGTAGAGAGAGCACAAACTTTATAGAGCTTTTAATAGCAAAATAAATGTTTTAAACTGGCTGAAAATTAAGTGGAAGTCAATGCTATACAAGAGAGAGGAAATGTGCTCTGAGATGATGTAATACTGAGTGCAGGTACAGTCTTTGGAATTAACTCCGATTACCTTTAATGAAAGGCAGTGCAGTGATCCAGGATGGAAGTGAGAAACGAAGAGAGAGAGGCAGCAAGGTCCTTGTCCAAGGCAGGTACTCGCAGCCAGCCAGGCAGCTCCACTGCCATTTGGACATCAAGAGGCAGCCAGGAACGCAAGCTGCAGGAAAGAAAGGTATGACTAAATTTATGGGGAAGGTCACACACATCTGCCACTCCATCTGAGCAAAGTAAATTCAGTTTTAATTGATATTTGACAGTACCACAGAGAGTTAGAAATCTAAAACTGGAGACATTCCCTGGTATCATTTAGTCTTATCCCCAGCACCAACACAGAATGACATATAGCATGCTATTCCTGACAGATACTCTCTTCTCAACAACTTCCAGTGGCAGTGATGCAGCAAGGACTGCAGGTAGCATTTCTTCATCCCATTTCATTGCCCTTCAGACTAGAAAAAATGCTAATCTAAATATCTTTTGTTGCAAATTAAACTAATTACTTTGTAACTTCTTACCTGCACCAAACATAGACAACAGCTGCTCTACAACTGAAAATATACTTTAAAAATTGCTATATTTATCTTCCCTCAGTTTCTTCTGTTTTTTTTTTTTGTTTTTTTTTAAGCCTACCTTCCTCCTATCATTCTTCAGAGTTTAGGTTTTCTGAGCTGCCTATCATTTGCATTGCTCTTCTCTCAACTCTTCCCAGGTTTTCTACATCTTTTTAAAACATAGTGCCCAAAATAAGAGACTCTATTTCAGCTGAAGAATAAAAATCCAATGCCAAGCAGACCAGAAAAATGACCTTCTCTGTCTTATACATGACCCTGTTATTAACACTTCCCAGAACATCATTTGTCTGTTCTACAATCCTATCACATGCCTGACTCATATGCAGCTTATGATACATATAACCCCAGATTCAATTCTACAGAAACAGCTGATATGGACCCTCCATAAGGATTTTGTGCTCACTCTAAAGGACAGACTAGGGCATTGTGTGTGTTGTGACAGCTGTGAGAGAAGAAAGCCTCAGGGCCAAACTCACCAGCCACAGGCAAGCTAGATACAACTCAGGTAAGGTACTGCCAACCTGTGTGATCAGCTCCCAGAGAAATGCTTAATCCTGCCACTTGCCACTTGCTTTATGAGGAGATTCCTACATTCGCCAGACCATCTACTACAACAAAACGCAGTCTAAAACAGATATAGAAGAAGTCCATGGGAGGGCAAGCGGGAACAGAGATGCCAAGTGCTGCAGATTTGTTTGTGCAGTTACAGGACATAGGTCTCAAGAATGTCTGGCCTTCCACCTTTGTGCTGGATAAATAACAGGCACCTGAGAGAGAAAGGGTGATTCACAAAATTAATGGTGCGGTTTTCTTCATTTGTCTTCTCCTCGTCTTGTTTCTTCCCTCTGACTTAGTATAGGATTCATCTCACCTAACTCATCTAAAATCGGCATCCTGTCTAAGCTTGTCCTTTAGGCCTCCTCTTCAGTCCAGCAATGAAGGAACTACCCCTTGAGCTCTGGATTCATCTTGTGCTGAAATAAATCTCAGATGCAAAGAATGAATCACTTTCTGAAAATGCCTTCTCTCTCCATTTGCTAGAGACAGAGCATAAAGGATAGCCTTAGGCCAGATGTCTAGTTCTTTCACAGCCACAGAAAAAAAAATCACAATTATTTCCTTAAAAACAGCTCAGGCTCTCTACTCCACCTGATTACCTTTCCAGGAAAGCACTCAGAATCTGTTCCTTTAATAGCCAAACCCAATGTATGAATAAGAATCCATAAAAGTTTTATTTAAATGCTGAATATCCTCTCTGTTCTTTCTTTTACACATCCTCTGCCTCTATCTCCAGTTATCTATAGCAGATTGTCTTTTCCCAGCCATTCCTGGCAATACCTCAATAACCAGCAGCTGGGTCACATTCACAGAGTCACAAGAAGTATGAGTTCAAAATGATATTGCCTTGCCCTGACTTTCATTAGGCCTGGCATGAACTGACAATGCGATGTAATTTTTTTTACTTGACCATATTCCTCACAGCACATAGAAGGAAGTGTAATTTGCTATCACAGCATTCTTTTTCCCCCTTCACACTTGGCTAACCACACTGTACATTTCCCACAGATCTTTGCACTCAGCTGCTTCAAGTTATAGTTCCAATATATCAGAAATTACATTTTCTCAGCTTCACTAGAAGCCATAGAATTCTATACTAAAACTATAGATTTTTTTACTGATCTCAATGAAATCGATGCTTTGGTAGCAAACAAAACCTTTTTTGACAGAAAAGCTTTGCTGGTAGATTTTTTGCAGAGTAGCAATATAATTATAGCTTATATTTATTTTTTTCTGCAGAACTCCATGTATCAGCTGGAAGGTCAACCTCATTCCCTAGAGACGGGCAGAAGCATCAGCTAAATTTAGGGTGCAGAGGGCTGCAGTTATAACCTGGTGAGCAACTGGCACCAGTCTAGAAGAGGAACAGCTGAGCTCCATAAGCTACATCTAACATTCTCCTTATTTCTGTGATAAGTATTGTATATTTGTCACTAAAGAAACCCAAATATCCACTTTTGACACCACTAGCAAGCTTGAATAATTTGTTATTTCCAGTTCTTATCTGGAGGGATTGGAAGCCACAACGATGAAAAGGAGTTTGCATATTCTCCTATTTGTATTCTGTAACTGCAAAGGCTTAATTCCATGAAATTAATTAGGAGATGGTTGCCAGCACCACTAGTTTTTGTGATAGCTAACTAAAACTTTTTGTAGAGCTATGCTGTTCCCAGACGTTTAAAGAGTTGATCTGCATATTGAAACACTAGGTGGTGCCAAGGGTCTACATATAACGAAGGTCTAACTTGGAAAGAAAACAAAAAATGTTCCATTTCAAGGGAAAATTGACATAGTTTGGTCTCTGTGCAATTCTGTGAATTAGTTCAGGATCTATTGTTAAAATATATCATTATCTAGGAAATGACATGAAAAAATATATACAGGGAGCTACTGCCAGGTTTACAGAGAGCACAGCAATTCAGAAATGAAGTTTCAAAACAGAGATGTTGCCAGAGCAGATAGGTGCAGATTCACTTGGTCCAAAACTGCATCTCCTACAGTGATCAGTACAAAGTGCTTGCTCCTCTAGACGGTCTTAATCTGTCACCAAACACATAGAGGTTTGATTGATACTAGCTAGCAATCAAAAATAAAGTTAGTTTTATCTAGGTTTAGTGTTTTATTGAATAGTAATGCCATATTTGCTCACCTAAGAGTATGATTGCTCTCCCTACGGAACAAAACACTTTAACTAATGAATAAGAAACAGATTACCATAATCTTAAAACAGAAGAGAATAATAGCCACTACATATTAGGGAATTCCTATTATCTGTGAAAGAATGACATGACAGTTTGGAGGAAAACTGTTATTAAGTTACTAGCAGAAAAGGACAGACAGAGAATAAATGTTTGATGCCTCATTGGCATTTCTGTTCTGGTATTCTATTGTTTCAAGTTCTTGACACTTTTCTCTTTTCCCAGTACAGATTTTGTGTTTGTACACAGCTCAAGTTCTTGGAAAGGGGAAGTTTTGCCTGTTACAGTTATGTGAGAGGGTGCAAATAGCTTTTCTGGGGCTCTGGAGAAGTTCATTTACTCATTTGTCAGTACAGATGGCTCTGGTTGTCTTAAGGTACATCTCATGCATGCCAATGCAGCTTGACAGACAGACAAGTGAGTACCATACCATTTTTTTCAGTCTTTCCAACCTGAGTTTTACAGAAGATTTCTTGTAGCCCGATTTGACATAGTTCCCCTTTGGAACTGGGCTGCAATGTCCACAGAGCGCTGTGACTCCACATCTTTTGTGGTAACAGTATGAGTGCAAACAAATGAAGTTCCTCCTAGAAGACTAGTCTGCACGACCGCTGTTAGCTTGTGACAAGCAAGGGAATCCATAGGCAGCACAAATGATGTGAGATGGGCCACCATAAAAGAGATTGAGCAAAACAGATGGCTCTGGGTCTCTGCTGCTTGTGCATCCTGCATTTGCCAGGTCTGTGCTGCCTCACCAGACTCCTGGGTAGCTCGTGTGGGAAGTTTGGGTGGGAGGTGCATAGGGCAGACAAACACACCGGTAGTAAAAGGTGAGTACACTGTTTTGCCGATGGATGAGGAAGCGACGGAAAGAACCAGACATCGCTGGAAAGAATGGTCCTATTTCACTATTAATATTAAGGCAATCCAGAATGATACATTTAACAAAAAAGTAAGCTTACTACGTGCTCGGTTTTAGCAACAGACAAAATAAGCAAGGTAATGCACCTAATCATTATTATACAAGAGAGAGAATACTGATTAAGAAAAACATACATCACCAATTGCCTAAATACGTTACCACCCACAGATCTGCAGTTGCTGGGGGGCCCCTGTTGCAGTGAGTGTCGCTCTGTGGCAACTGGGAAGTCTTACGTGATGCATCCACCCACAAGCGAGGTCTCCAAAGCCGCAGCAAGAGGGCCCAGCCAAAGCAGCAAAGCCGGATAACTTGCAGTCTCTTTGTAACAGTAGCATCTCAGTTACCATCCCTATCATCGAGGATCATCATCAACAGTGCCTATCATCGAGGACCGGGACTAGGCCAGAGCCCAGGCCTCAGACGGGAGGGTTTTGACCTTCAAGGTCAAAAACACTTGCATGAGAGCCTGCAAATGTTACAGCTTAACAAGTCTCCGTGCAGTGAGCATAAGCAGCACGGCAGGCCTGTGTGCAGTCAGCACGGGCAGCTCTACAGGCGAGTTCGTGCACCTCCACAAGGCAGCGCCCTGCTCATCTGCGGGCCGGCCCCGACTCGGGGCTGTTGCTCAGGCTCTGGCAGTCCATACACCTCGGCCTAGCTGATGGTGATGTTTAAAGACACAGCAGGGATTGCAGGAGCTGTGAAGAACGAAGGCAGGTCAATAACACAGACCAGCAGGGCAAACAGGACACAGTCAGAAAACCTAACCTGCCACAATGTTATAGGTCTAGGCAGAAAGAATGCAAATCATACCCAGAGAACAGACAGAACTGTGAGGCTTATCCGGAGAAGTTGTGCCCAGAAGAGATCTGGCAGTGCATAATATGAATCGTCTACTGAGCATTATCTTCTAATGTGATCCTGGGGCCAAGAGAGCTAATGCAATCCATAAGTGTACATATGGATCAAAAGTGGAGCCCTATTTGACATTTGTGTGATTGATCTCCACTCAGTTCAGTGCGGAGACACTGAAAGGGTTAAGAGAAGACACTAAAGTGTCATAAAAAATGGAAAACATTTTGTAGTAAAAAATTTCAGGAATGTGCTTTGCTTTACTTTTGAAACAAGCGTAAGACCATAACATCCCATGCATTCACTCTGCAGGTCAGCTATGTTTCATATGCCCGCTGCCTTCAGGGTGTCGAGCTTACAGTACCTAGGTAGATCAGGTTCCTTGGATTGGTCATTTTCAATCCTGCTAGCTTGGTTACGTTATCTGGGCAAGGACAGGGAATGCTGCAAGCTGCTAGAATTTTATTGCTGGAGGTTTGGAGGTTCGTTTTTATGTCTGATTATCAGTTGTGCTCATGGACCAAAGCTAACAGCCCCAGTTCAAATACTCCCTTCTGCAAGATAAACTGCATCTTGCCTAAAACAAGGCAGAAGCTTCACGCTGCTGACAGAACATTCACTTGCCCCCATTTCCCATGTGTACGTGAGTGTCCCCTTTCACCGACACTGGCACCTCAGGCCCAGGGAAGCCCTGAGCACACCGACCGGTGCCCACGACATTGTGCCTTGTGCACAATAAACCCCACGTAGCTCATGGTGAGGCGGCTTCTTGAACATATACCCTGAGGGCATTCAATCTGTGTGCGACACCATGCCTAGTGCGTGGAGCACCATGGGGCCAGGGAGGGAGCACCTCAGCTGCCCAGGGGAAGCTGCGGACACGCGACTAGAACCCACCACCCTCCGGGATGGGATTGCTACTGCCCGCACGGGCTGAGTGCAGCCTCTGGCTTGGAGGGTGAGAGCCCTGTCTTAAGCAGCACTTCATAAGGACGGCTTAATTTCCCAGCATCTTAACTGCAGATCATCTGCCTAAGATTGATTAGCTTCAAAAGGCCCACTTCAATTTTTAAGTATCCTCATGAAACCACGTACCCAGCACCAGCTCAAGTGAAATCTGAAAACCAAATGATGATGCTGCAATCCCAGTAAGTGGATTTCCTCACTGACAAGCAAAGAGTCAAGTGAATGGCTTTGATTTAACACTTTTTTGCTGAATACAAGAGAAAATACCACCATATCTCCTGCCAGGACACAGCCAGCCTGGAGCACACATAATGCATGGGTCTACCACATCATTCCCGATATTGGGAATAGACCCACCCTCATCTTCCTCTGAAAGCTATTGGGGTGGCTGAGACAAGAAGTCACTGATCTCCTGTGATTATACTCACAGTTTGATGTTCAGGCACAAAAAAGAGGAACTGACGGACTGATTGATGAGCAGGCCTTGAAGAGGATGCTCATTCTCTTGCACATTGGCAGCTGGCTTAAAAAATTAAGTCCTTTTGTGGTACAGAATGATTTTTTGATCTGTGCCATAGAATTTTCTACTTAAAAGATAGAATTGTTCGTCAATCATTAAAATGGCCTTGGATGACAGAATTATATTTTCTAACTTCCCTTTAAATTTAAACTTACACTATGATACAGATCATGCCAGAAATTTCATCCCCCAAACTGTTTTGGGAATAAGAAAGAGTTTTACACATGTGCTGTCCTAAGTAATTCTGTTTATGTATAAAGTAAACAGGAGTTAAGCTCAAGGGAAGGAGTCACGACACATACTGATTCAGATCACAGCTCATTTATCAGTTCGTGGCCATTAACAAATTTCCTAAATTATCTATGTCTAAATTTTTCTTTTGCAGAAAATAAGTCTTAGGATTTACATACTTCAGAGTGAAGCTAGAATTTATTAAACTGTAAAGTGTCATGACATCCTCAGACAGAAGATGTTGGAGTAGACAAGGTCTACTTGTATAGAAAATGACCTCAACAAAAAACAGAATTGGGTAAATCAATAGGAGGAAGATAGACTCTGCTTCACTCTATTAGAATGAATGGCATTTTGCCTGGAATATGAGTCACAGGAGAACTTTATTTTCTGAGTATACGACATGGCTAAGCACCAAAGAAAAGAGAATAGCAATCTAAAGGATAAACTACAGGAAGAAATGACCAGGAATACACTGAAATGATAACAAAAACGCATGAGGAAGTACTTTAAGACAAAAAGTAAATTGTATCTTAATATTGCGAAAGCCAAGCCAAGCTCAAGATTTGTGCTAAGAGAATAAACCAGATCCCACAGACAGGAATGAAGCACATGAGAGTTTCCGACAAAGCATTCTCAGCTGGGGAGACTTTTCAGTAGAAATTAGATGAATCACAGTCTGAGCTCTCATGACTCATATCAAAACCCCATTAACACTTGCAGACCCAAATAAACATTCACAATACTGATTGAAACTCCCAGCCCTTTACTCAGGAAGCACTCAAGGCCAGGGGGCCTGGAAAATTATATAAACTCATGGTCTGATATGTAATAACACTGTACAGTGCAACACTTAACTATCTGTTCTGCTTTGTAGAAATGGATCCAATGTCAACTGTACCACAAAATACAGTATTTGCCTCAGAGTGAAGACGTACAAATAACGACCTTGGTACATCCAGACTACTACTCAGGTCGCTACTCCCTAGTAATTTGTGCCCATCCCTAGGCCTCAGCAATATTTAACATCTTCTTATTCCTTTGGAGGGATAAGGATACTTCTGTTCAGCCCCGAGTATTATCTCTTTTCCCTGTGGCACTTCAGCAGTGATGGCATTTATGGCAGCATGTTGGGTTCTACCTTTCTCGAAGAACCCCACTTGTTTGCAGTACAAAGAGTGCATTTGTTAGTTACTGCAATGTAATTAATTTTTTAAAATAATAGATTTCAGAAAAGACAAAAACTGAGCAGGACACAGGATAACTGTTCTTGAATGCAAAAGGAAGATAACAGGATACTTAGTAACTGTTCTCCATTTCCACTGTGAATTGAATTCCTTGTAA
The DNA here is from genome assembly GCA_034781795.1 of Crypturellus tataupa. NCBI lineage: Eukaryota > Metazoa > Chordata > Aves > Tinamiformes > Tinamidae > Crypturellus > Crypturellus tataupa. Next base: position 2,848,071 of record JAWLRI010000847.1, on the reverse strand, counting down.
AACAGCTTTGTTTTCAATAAGGGAGATTTATACTAGATAAGTTACAGTACAAGGAGAGTTAACCCCTGAAGTGTCTTTAAAAGAGGCCAGTATTAATGAATATAATTTGCATAGGATATTCATAGGCCCTGATTTGACACATCTATCACCAAACTCACAAAAGTCCTTCTCTGAGCCACTTCTAGTTGAATGCACCGACAAAGACTAAAGCCAGACCTGCAGATATTACTTGCATAGAGCTAGTGGACAATTCTTGCAGCAACGACCTGATCAAAAGATGCATCTAGAATTTTTTATATATTAAATAGCTTTAAAAATGTTTGATAATTCAACCTAGGTTTAACTTACTGCTGTATTTAAATCTACCCACATATGCTTTTAACAGCAAAGGAATCTGCTTCCCCAGTGCTTCCATGCAGTCTGCCTACGTTGTGTTGCAATGCTGCACACATGCCCTCTGAGTTCTGGTCTGGTCGTATATTAAGTTTATTATCCAGAACCTCCTCTAACCTGCCCGTTTTATTTGAAGTCCTTTCGGATTTTAAATTTATGGCTACACTGTGATTTATCCAGCTTGATTCAATGTCCAAAGCCCGATGTAAAGTTTCTATTGGCCTAAGAGGAACTTAGATCAATGCATGCTTGTGTGCCTCCTTCGATCTGACATTAAAATTCTTTTATTTCACTAGGTTCTCCAAATCTAAAATGGGTTAGCAGACTCCCAAAGTAGCAACGTCTTGCTTTTTATTTATTTATTTATTTATTTTCTGGACATGGTTATGAGAAAAACTGTGTTGTCCATAAGAGTTTGCTCCCGTTCTCTCTGAAATCAGCAGAAGACATTTCAATTACCATACTGGAAACTGAACTGCAGTTGAATATCAGGGCTACATGTACTCCAAGACTTCCCTGGTTCGCCTCTTCCCGATTACTCCATCCTTCTTAGCACAACTTTCTGGTCTGCCCTCTTTTATTTGTGAGACTGAAAGCAATGATTTATCCATGACTTTCATTTAATTTAGGGATTGTGACTTCTCTGTGTCAACTGGATTTTCCTTCCATCATAATTCTGATGTCTGGCACTCATTTTCTCTAGTGCTGCAGTTTGCTTGGAAGATTTTTCTTCTTATCCTCTCATCTCAGCACTGTCACTACTTGTAAACTTGGGGTTCTAGCTTGATTTTTCAAATGCTTTTTAAGAAATCCAATGCAACTGATAAAACACTGAAGGTGACTTTATATTTCAAGACATTACATTTCGAAGGACATGTCGCTGTGCCTTGCTTTGCAGTCCTTAATACTAGGAAAAAAAAAAAAACTCAATTCTAGAAATTTGTCACATTGGGACTAGGATTGAAATATGCCAGAACTCAAACTTTATATTTTAGGAAAAGGTTAACTGAATTCTTAGAACAATTCATTTTTTATTCACGATTATCTTTAAGCTACATTTGGATGGAAATTGGAATTCAGGATTAGTTTTAAGCTACATTTGGATGGAAATTGGAATTCAGCTATAATGCCAAAATCTTGAATTTTAAAGTTGCATTTCATTAGTAAAATAAAACCAGATTAAGCATTTTATCCTTCAAAATGTGAAAGATTATTTTTCTTCTGAAGCTGGGGTAAAAGTGCAAGTGTTGACCGTGTTTTCAACTCCAAAGCAGGTTCTCAGGGGCTTAGCATCTCAGCTGTAAAGTCTCTTTAAAAATGTGCACTACTTCTACAACTAACATGCTTTATGTGTCTGACTTTCTGAGGACCTTTTTGGAATTTCCAGTGCAGTATTAAATTTCCTATTGGCATTAGTAGGAAAACACACATTTTGAGAGCTCAGTGTTTACAGTTTCTGGCTTGTGCTTGCACTGCTGTGACCACGGACAGCCCCACAGACTTGCCACAGAAATCTCCTTCGGTCCTTACTTTATTTAGACTCCACCTTTCCCTCCAGGATCATTCCCACCAATCAACAGGCATTTATGTCCTTTCTATTTTCAGATGCCTGTTGAAAGCTTACCTAGAAAGAAGGCAGTTGCCCTAAACGAACACATACATTCCCCATCAGTTAGCATGTGGGGTGCTATAGAAAGGAGCTGATTTGCAGAACAAGGAATAAGAGGTGATGAAACCATGGAAAGGGCTGGACTGATAGCTGGGACTGAAGCCTTGATGCTCTGGGCTACCTGCTCTCTGGGGTACCTGTCGCGAGGAGCAGCTGCACGGGTGGAAACTGCCTTCACCGCGAGTTCTGGGATACATTCTCCCTTTCACCGATGTTCCTGGCAACATTCCACAGGGAAAACCCGCATGCAGAACCCTGCCACCACCTCCTGGCAGAAGCGGGGTGGCAGGAGAGTGCCCTCTGTGAGGTGCTTGCTGAGGACCCCGAGCACAAATAGCCTCACAGACATGCTGCAAACATCTTCCTATCGCCCAGACTTCTACGCGGGGAGGAAGTGACAGGGAGCTAATTCTGCATGAAGGCCAAATTCTGTTATCCGCTCAGCTGGGAGCTAACCACCAAGCACCTGGGGTCTTGCTGGCACCTACCGATGGTCCTGACTGTCACTGACGGCATTAAAAAATTCTATTAAGAATAATAACTAAGATAGTATAAATACACTTGGGTGTCAAATTCTTTTTTTAAAATTAAGTTATATATTGTGGTGTACAGTATTCCCTAATAGCCAGGATAACAGCCTTTTAAATACTATGAACTTTAAACTTTTCTATGCCACACTCCTGCACTAAAGCCTGCATGCTGTTGGAGGCTGAAGCATGAGATGCTCAGAAAGCAACAAGCTGCACAAAAAGCTACAAAAGCTGAGTTCAGACCTTGCCCCACTAAAGTTACCAGAATATCTAACTCCCAAGATGAAGAAATGGACTTGTTTTCAATTTGATTCTCAGCCACGAAGTCTATTCTAGAGATGAAAGGACTCAACAATTCTTATGAGTAGGAAAAATAAAGTTATTGCTACAGGGGGGTTTTGATTAACTGAAACATATTTAAATATTGATTATTGGAAAACAAATACTGGCAGTTCATTCCAGAGCTATTCTTCAGAAGAATGTTGCTCCTGCAAACTTTCATCCAGACATACAAGATTTTTAGAATATTAAAGTAAGGTTGAAGATATAACGATTAGAATATTAAAGTAAGGTTGAAGATGTAATCCTTATACGAGAAACAGCTACTTCACCGCTTTATTCTCACTTCTCATTAGCACCTTACAGTCTCCTGAAATTCTTGCTGAAGAACGCAAGTATTTAAGTTATAGCCTCCCAAATGAAAAGAGACAAGATATTTTCTCACTGTTCACAGTACAATGTCACTGTAACTCTGTATTAGCGGGAATCTAGGATGATCTACTCATCTTCTCTCAAAAAATCAAAACCTAGTCAACTCAGGCCAAGTGACAACTAACAAGGCCTACAGAAGACACACTTAACCCCAGTTTCCCAAAGATATTCAGGCATTAACCGGATTTCAGATGACTGCACACCTTTAAGGACCTGGAGCCTAATCTTTGCTTTCAAGACCCTGCCCTGCTCCAAAGGATACTGTGCGTTATCTTTCCAAGGATGCTTTAGGGAAAATAATAGGTCTTCTCAGCCACATTCCCCTCAGTGGAATAGCCAAAACATACAGGACTGATGTAATCTGCTTCTTCACTGTCCTCTGTTTTTTTTCTGACTGGCAAAATTAAGGTGCATGCTCTAACTCGCAGGTGGTGCGGCAGGACACGAGTGCCACGGCGCCTCAGGAACAGCCGCCTTGGGAAGCTGCCGCTTGGAAGTCACAGCCCGCGGGAGAAACTGAGAGGCAACTACTTGCCTCTTCCTGAAAGTCACCAGCAGGAATTTGGTTAAATAGACTACAATGAAATATGGGTAGGTGGATATGGAGAGTCCAGAACTGGTCCCTTCCTCAGCATGGCTGATTTCACATCTTGAAATTAGATATAGATAAAATATGCATATAAATACATTTTTTACATGGGTCTTCTGCAAAATCTAAAGAAGGGAGGATGAAGCTGTATTTCCCCTCTGGTCCAAAATATGTTTTAATCCATTTTCCTTAATCTGAAGCAATATCCTAGGACAGATGCTCAAAGGGTTGCATTATATCACAGTAAATGAGCAGTGTGCTATGAACCTGTTTCAATACATGCCGAATGCCCAGTCACCAGCTCAATAGAAATCTTATTTGCCACTTTTGAAGAATGGCACGAGGGTTTTTCTTAAGATCTCTGGGACCATGGTAGACTTTCCAGATCCTAACTCACAGGAAAAAAATCAACTACCACTATTTCACTATTTATCTCTTGATGGCAAGCTGAAATAGCTGTTACTTCTGAAATAAATCACAAATAACCCTCGAATAACCAGAGAGCAAATCTAAACCACACAGACTGAGTCTCCAGGACACAATAAATATTAAGAGGTTTCATTTTGGCCCATATCCATACTGTAAATATTGCTCAAGTTTGATGTGAGAGTGTTTCTTGCTCAATGGAGAGGAAAAAAAAAAAAAAATAGATACTACTTACGTACTAAGTACTAACTGTTAATTAGTTTTCTATCTACCTGAGCTTTTGAACCAAACTGGGAACATCATTTGGAGAAAAATGAACTATTTTACATCAGGCCAAGGGGCAGGTGCTGATTGTTAATCTGAATTTTTATTCGAAGTTTATTTTCTGATTGTTTTTTTTTTTTTTGTTAAATTATTGATTGATTTTAATACCTCTCCAACATTCTCAGTTGTAACAGTTTTATATATATTACATTTCTCAGACACAAATGTACTTTGAGATACAGCTGTGCATTCCTTGCTGTATTGTTCTGTTTACCCATGTTGCTGATGAAACACAGTCTTACAAGCTGCAACGTGTGTTAATCTTTGGTGGAATAAGAGAGCATGAGACAACCCACAGGTGTGCAAACAAAAACAAGTTAAACTGATAAATAATGCTTTGTGTGTGAAACATTCAATAAATATAACCACATATTTCCTACCAAATTTCATTCAAAATTGAAAATTGAACAAATACTAAAAGAAAATGTTCATATGAATAGAGTGCTGTGTAACTCCAAGTACCCAATACTTGTGCCAAAACTTCTGCACACACGTGAATGTGCATCCTCTGCATCCCTAGCAGGATACATATGGCCAAATTCTGAGCCCCAGCCTGACCCCAGCATCCTTGGCAGTAGTGGACAAATCAGCTAAACGCTTCCTATTTATCTAGCTCACATGGTGCTGTGAGGGGAAATTAATACTTAGAAAGGGCTCAGTGACAGAAGTAACTATCTCTATACGACACACTTTTGTTGTTGCTAGTACTACAATTTCCTGCCTCAATCTCAGCATTGATTTTTCATTACTAATATAAAGACAGAAATAAAGTACCATCTGCTCCAGCTTTATGGCAGAGCAGTCTTTATAAAATTGCATTTTGCATCGAGCATGTGACAGGTGCTCCTGTCAAAATCCAAGTAACCCCTATATTCACATCCAAAGAATCTTTATGTCATATATGAACAATCTGAAACTTTTCATTATCTTATCCTCTAGATTTAACAAACCTTTGAAAAATTGTACCTAGCAACCAGTTCCTGTGGTTTTGAAAAAAACATTTCTTTTCTAGAATAAAAATGCGTGGAAATTCCAAGTGATTTTACATTCCTGGTAGCCGCATGATCATTTGTTTTGAACTTAGCTGAAATTAATAGTTCTTTTTAAAAAGTTTTCTCCTTTGTAACAAATGAATTCAAAAGCATTTTTTACACTTCATGTACAGGTTGTCTATCTTTTATTTTTACTTTTTATTTTCACTAATGCCACATTCAACGTTCAGTGACAACACATGCCTGTATGTTAGGCAGGTGTGGAAGAGTAGTGATAACACAAAATCTAATCTAATCTAATCTAAATAACACAAAAATACAGAGGTGGGTGTAGTCAGGATTATCTTAAGAATTCAGTTGCTTGCACTGTTCTCTGCAAAGTCTCCACAAGTCTTCATAGAGTCACTCGCACAATTCAGCATTTGCAATGGTTTAATCATCTGCAACAAACATTAAAGCTATTCGCCTCCTCCAAAAGCAGACTGCTTGGAGAATGGTGCTCTTGTAGAAATGTGCCATTCTGATGAACTTCTGAATGAAGATTTTACATGTTCTGCTGAGAACAATACTATTAATGCTGCCGATATCCAGTCATTCGAGCAAGGATCTATTTTAAGCACAGAGCAACTAATCCGAATCTGAGCTGCCTCAGGAGCTCCACAAACTCAGGTCGATGCCATTGAAATGTGCAAAATACACCTGACCTTTTAAAGACTTCTGTTTTATCTAAAATAAAATTACCTAAAAATAATTAAATAGATAGGTCAGAGAACCGGTCTTCCCTTGTATCACTTTTATGTACTTACCACTCTTTAGGAAAAAATGACTGTGGATGCCATAAAAGGAAGCAAATTATCACTGAAGTTGCCCGTCATCTCTTTTTTCCAATAACTTGGCACGAAAAGGGAGATATTTCAGACAGTGGAGTAATGGTTTTGCTTATTCCAATTAGCAATTAACAACAAACGGCTGTGGAACAGGGCTAGATGCCAGCTCCCCGAGAGCAGTGAGTGCCTTTCTCCACATACAGTCTGAGCAGTGACACTGCAGTGTTACCAAACAAGAGTAAAAAGTATCAGAACAGTAAATGTCCACAACAATCTGTGACCTTAACATTTTTCCCTTAGAAAAATCAGTAATGGAAAAGTAATGGTGAGGAATAATTTCCTGATGAATGGCCTAACAACCATGTGTTTAAGATGCCTAAGAGACCCACGAGTCAGTCGAAAATAGCAACTGTAAACTTTGTGCCTTTGTATGCGAGCTGAAACAGTTAACAACACTAATATTTAATCACCATAACCATGAGGAAAACAATCTAAATGTTTTTTTTTTCAATGCCTCTTGGCAGACAAGCATAGAAGTGCACTTACTCCAAGTGCTTTATTTCTGAAAACCACCAGGAATGAATTGCTAACATTGTGGAGTTCAGTTTGCACATTCAGTTGCAAAAAGAATCAGGAGGAGGAGAGAAGCAGTAGTTTCTAGAGCTTTTCTACCACAAGAAAGCCAATCTGGAAATGCCTGCTTAGTTAGGTAGTTTTTTTGGCCATAGTTTCAGTGGTGCCTGAATAATCTGCTTGCTATTCACTGCAAATGAGTTACATGCAGCAAGACAAAGAAATAATAATAGCATTTCTGAAGTGTCCTCAAGAATTCTGCAAGTAAATCATCTTTACCAGAAAAGCCCAAAGTGAGATTACTCCTCCCAGCCTGTCCTTGAATTTTTTGGCAAGATTTCAAACAAATTCTTCCAACTCCCTTTAATACATCTGTTCCTGTTGCCTTAAGCATGGAAAAGTAAGTATTCCTTACAGGGAAAAGTATTCCTTATCAACAGAGAACTTGTTCTCTGCTGTTGGTAGCCAGATGTGATAAGCTTGTGTAAGTTTGGCTTTCAAGGCAAACTACCTTTCACCCCACTGGCGCAAGGCAGTGAAAGATCAGCTTCTGATGAATTTCAGATGGTAACATCTTTCATAACAGCACAAGCCTGGGAGAAAGAGCAGCAGTTCAAAAACAACTGCTTTTCACTGCTAGACAGATATATAATCCTCACTAAAAGAAACATTCAGCTCTATTATTTTTAAGGACTATCATCGTGCCAGTCAGACTGGCATGCCCATCAGATCGCCCATCCGATTCTGCTGACAGGGTAGCAAAAATACTGTTCTTCATTGCCACATCACAGCAATGCGCCCATTTTCCAGATCTCCAACGTCATAAAAACCACTCCTGGATTCTCCAGCCTCCAACTCAAATCACAGAAATGAGTCCATCTTTACAACATATACAGTTTCAATCCAGAAAAATAATGACTTGTCTCTTATCTCCAGAATCTTATTTCAGTATACAGATCTTATCTCAAATGAAACTTGACAGAAAATGCAAAAAGCCACAGCCCCGAATCCATACTACTCTGCCAACAGAGGTAGATCTGATTTAGGAGGATTTCATACAACCAACTACCTGCACTACTGCTAGTCTCTGGCTCCCACCTTGCTCTGCTGGGGAGAGGATTTGGATTGCACCAGTTCCATGGTTTATTTGGCTGGTTCTGGTAACTTCCCTCCCTGACGCCTTCTTTTTGTTCATTTGTTTTTAAATCATATCAATTCACCAATGCAGGTTAAAAAGAAACTTCTCCAGCTAAGTGCAGGTCCAAGGGGCAGGAATTAGTGGGTAATGTGACAAGACGCACCACACAAGGAAAAGAAACGTGAAACCACAAGCTCATTCTACTAACTAGAAGCACTGTCCTCACACTGAAGCAGCAGGAACAAAGCTTCTTGGTGTAAACAATAAGCACACTTGTTTTAACAATAACTTAATATACTGCTAGCTGCACATGGCTGTGGCACTAGAAAACTATATTCAAACAAATGCAGAAGGATTATGCACTTAATTTCAATACAAGGTTTTGAACTCTTAGCACAGACAGCTTGGAGATACAAATTACATCACATTTATACATATTCCATGAAAGCCTTTTGTCTCACTATATCCCTGAGAATCCTTACATTTGTTTGCTACTGTCCCTAGCTCCTCCTCTTGGATTACTGTCTTTCATACTGCCATGAATACCTCATGCTCTTTTATGTGTTGAGAAAATACAGTGAGATGGTTCTTTGCATCGCTCCATGCAGCTGTTTAACTCAAATCTATTATAGTCTTTTTTTATTCTTCATTTTTGTACCTACCTCTCATGTATACAGATAACACAAAGGCACTGTTCATTCTTGCCCCAGAAATTGCAACAGTGAGAAGGGCCTAAGTGTCTCTTGATACAGTGATGCTCACAGCTAGTAGAGAAAGGGAATGCAAGTGTCCTTTCTGTTCTGAGGTAGCGTGGAGATGTGCTAAACAGACAGGTGGCTTATAGTTAGATAACAGGTTAATAGTCTTAAAGCTGTGCATCTCTTATTTTTGTTGAAACGTTTGTGCAAGTCTGGGCCATTTTCAAGAAAAAGACAATGCAGAGAGGAATTCAGGGATACCTCTGGATAAGGCATAAAGATTTTCTTGCCATCCATCCAACAGTGAGGGTGGGGAACCTAAAAGGGTGGGGAAAATGAAAAGTTTCTTCAAGCAAAAAATGAAAATAGTCACAGTGCCTTTGCAGGGCATTTCCAAATGACTATCCTGGATGGTTCTTTCTCTAGGTTATGTAGCAGTATGAATGGGGTAAAAATCACAGCAACACTTGGGAAGGATGGGGAAAAATATGGGAATGCCTGGAGCCAAGGGACACTCCAGTGGGGCCTGTTAGATTTCCATCTGACTGCTGCACCTGTGGGCACTGGCTACATGAACACTAATACTCTTTGCATTATAGGAAACCCCTTACTCTTTGCATCATAGGTAACCCCTTTTCTCTCATCAATCTGTACCAAATGTTGCTTATACTTGGCTCAGTAACTGTTCTAGCTGCTAATCATGCAGAGCAAGGACAGCATAGGAACTCTGCAGTACTAAAGAAAATTCTAATTCAGCTAAATTTGGCAGCACAAATCTCTTATGTAATTTGTGATCTAGAGGACAATCTGATCATCTGGGAATATTAATGTACTAGAAAGAATACAGTAAATAAAAATGGCAATGTTCCACTACAGATTTTTTTTTCTTTCCCTCCTTTTCATTACATAATGTCTTTGGAAAGATAGCACACACTAATAAGAAATACTTAATATCAGCATAAAATAATTTTATATAACTGAATCACAGTAGAGCAATATAAAAGATTAAATGTTAACTCCAAGTACATGCTTAACAAGATCTCCATGAACTCTGGTGCAGCTCTGAGGTGCAGGAGAGTCCTTGTGCTCTAAATCTAAAGCAATGGGTCTCCAAGGCTCTCTGAGGAAAAGAGGCTTTTATGGAAGCCAACTATTACATCAACAAATTTTACACTGACGCTCTCATGAGACTGAAAAATTTGAGATCTTCGGACAGAATCAAAATAAACTGATGCTCCTCATATCATTAAAACAAACAAAAAAAGCAAAAAGATTTTTTTTTACTTTTTTTTTTCTGAGATATATTCCAACAAGTAAAAACAGCTGCCCAAGAACAGAGTATAGAGAAAAGCTATATTCACAAAATAATTATGAAGAGAGGTCCACACCTCTTACATGTACTTTGCTCTTGAATAAATTGCAACATAAGAAAAGACTTCATTCAAAGACAGTATATAGAGAACACAATACACATTCAGTTTGTACAATGAATTCAAGAATTACTCAGTCATGCTTTGGAAACGAAGTAAGTGTTAGGAAAACAGGGAAGATTGCTTTGCCACAAAATGGCAAAACCAGTCTTAAACAACAGCTGCAGTGTGTGAAACATTCTCTTAACATCACACTATCTGCCACCCTGGAGTCACTTGTAGCAAGTTTCACCAAAAATCTGAGTTCATACTCAGGTGAAGACTAAACTGGAAACATGCTGCACATCTGCTAATTCCATTAAGGGAGGAGAAACAAAAACAAACAAAAACAATTAAATCTGTCTTCCAGAAAAGCACAGAAGTCCTATCAATAGTCCTATCAAAGTAGATTATAAATTTAAAAAAATATATTTTTTTCAGATTTTCATTTATGAACTTACCTCTTGCAATCATTTTGAAAATGCTCCTCATTAGCATAAAACTGATTCATTTAGCTGTCTAGTTATAAGGTCGAGTTAACACTTTCAAGTGACTTGAATAAGTTGGTTTGAAGCTCACTTCTAACAGCCTTCAAACATTGAATCCTATTCTATGGTACTGCAGTGAGTACCAGTTTCACAGAAGACACCTTGGCAAAGGACAGCACAAAAGAGGTCAGGGAATACTTTCAAGCAAGGTGCTTT
>JAWLRI010000847.1:2803394-2834924 GCA_034781795.1 Crypturellus tataupa | reverse complement strand
GCAAGTCCTGTAGTGAAACTGAGGCCCAAGCTGGACAGAAAGCAATGAAGCTAAGAAAATTTACTCACCCACCTAAGCTGAGTACCAAATGAAAGACTAACAGGTGGAAAACATAAGGCAATGGAGGAAGTTGGGAATACAGTTTCATTTAATTAAGCTCTTTACAGAGAAATGAAGAAATAAAAAATAGACATCAAGAATATATGAGAACTGAAGCAGAGATGACCACTGATGTCCTAGGGGACCTTAACCTAGGACCAAAGAGCAGCAAGTAGAACATCTAGAGCAGAGAAAAGTATACAAATTGGTGTTTTTTGTTTTGTTGTTGTTGGCTTTCTTTTGGTGCCCTAATATTTCTTGTTTTCTGTCTAAAACAGAAAGGTGCCAATCTCTTGCCTAGTAGAGTAATATACCATTTCACAAGACCATGCACCAGCAGATGAAAGAACATCAAGTGATAGCTTCTCTGGTTGCCTTGCCCCAAGTCGCGTGCTTTCATATCCAGGCATCATGTTACCAGACACACAGCTAAGAGGCTATTACGAAAACTAACCGCAGGGAACATGCCACATGATTTGGTCTGCAATGCAAAATCCAGCCCATGGGCTGTTAACCCCAAGTATAAACAGGAGTAATTAACTCTGGAAGATTGAACAGTCTCTAGATTTCAAAGACACACAACAGTTGAAGAAGTAAGTCTACAAGTCACAAGACCACACCTATTTCAAGAAACAGGTCATAACTATAGTCTTTGAAGGTCAGAACTAGAACATAAAGCAGTTAAAGTTCTGACTGTTATGAACTAAGCTTCTACCTGGATAGATACATGAGCAGACAAAGCAGAAGTCCTGAAGCCTACCCAGAACCAGGCTTTTAAGAACAAGATATTCTTTCAAATGAGCATCCAAAAAAAAAAGAAAAAAAAAACACCAGCAGGTTGCCAAACCCCTCTTATTCCAGCAATAACTGGACACCTAAGAAAATTCTGGCTCCATCTTCTCTAAAACTTCTGCTCTTCAGGAGCTGAAGATCTGAAGGCAGCAATTAAATCTCATCTTAGCCTTTTCTTGTTAAGGCCAAACAAGTGCCGCTTGCTAAATAATTTCAAACCAAATCAGGGTAATTCAATCCCCAGGCAATCTCACCTTTTTTATAGGCACATCCTTGACAGTAGTGGGACCCTGGCTGATGGACAGAACTCTTACAAATCCGACATATCGCAAATTTGTTCTTTCCATAAGGATCGAATCTAAAGAAAAGAAGAAAGGAAACATACTCTGTTTACACACCACGAAATAAGGTGTTTCCACTACCTCATGCTAAAAGGTCTAAGCTAGTGACCACAAATAGAAATTCCATGGGAAACTATGATTTAGAAAAGGACAAAGTTTCAGATACGTTGCACTCAAAGTCTACAGAAAGTCACCCACTCTAAGAAGAGGTCTCCCACATTATGAGAACACAATATGCCTTTTTATTGAAATACTAGACTACTGCAAATCAAGTACCTTCTATCAGAGGCTTGCCCCCTCAGCAGAAAATGAACTAAATGTTGCAAAAGATAATACAATAGCTCCTGGGTATTAAATATTCCTGAAGAGCTTGTGGAAATGGTCTTGGCATGAGAATTAACTTTCTCCAACTTTTCTCCTAACATGAATATAAAAGTTGATATTCAATTTTTGTGAGAACTAAAATAGTATACTTGATTCAGCATAAAAGCATCTGTGAAATACGTAAGAAACATGCTTTTACTAACTATTCACTAATAACATGCTGACATGCCCGCAAAGAAATTTAAGAATTTTATTTAAGAAGCATATTTTGGACATGGTTTCCATAGGTGCCTAAATGCACAGGAAATTACCAAGTAAAATCAGGATTAACTACTAACCTTGCCTTCTTTGAAGTCAAAGCCTTGTTTTCATTCAACTTTCGGCCACCGCTTTCTAAAAAAAAAAAAAAAAGTTTTCCAGGATCAATCATGCGCTCAGTTTGCCAGTTTTGCACATATGTAAATGGAGTCAGAGAGGGAGATAAATCAAGTAATCGCATAACACACAGGATTAGAGCACAGAAGAGGGAACCCCTTATGTTCTGCTTGGGCACCACCATTCCACTTCCCAGTGGGGGAGGGAAGATAACATCCCAAACAAATTCAGCACTAAAAAGCTCACGGAAGTAGCACCCCACTGGCCTAAATTAAGCCGCTAGGGAAACCACGGCTGCCCAAAGCCAGCAAAGGCACCAGCGCGGCTCCGGACCTCCTGCTGGGCCTGAGGGATGACACGGGTGCGCAGGGGGCTCCAGGAGGCCGCAGCGAGCGGCGGCGTCACCGCGCGCAGCCGATGCCGCGAGCTACCTGTGGTGTTTCTGGCGCCGTCCTTCCAGGTGTCGGGCGTGATCACCGTGCCCAGCTTCCTCTCGCCTGCATGGGGAGACACGCGCCGGGCGCGAGCCTGAGCCGGGCCCGAAACGGCACCGGCCGCGGGCCCGCAGCCACCCCCCGGGCCGCCACCCCCGCGGGCAGGATACCCCACAGCGCAGATCCCGGGCGATACCGATCCCGATCCCGATCCCGATCCCGGCCCCACTCACACTTCTCGCACACCATGGCGGGGCCCCCAGCCACAACAAACCGCCGCTTCCGCCCGCGCCCCTCCCCGGAAGTGACGCGCCCCCCGAGCGACCGTTGGGCCGGCCCGGTTCGGCCCGCCGGGCCGCCTGGCGCAGGTGCCGCCATGAGCGAGGCGGCAGTGAGGCGGCTCTGGGCCGCGAACCTGCTCTGCGGCTCCGCGGTTGCGCTGGCGACGACCGCGCCGCGCTTCTTCCTCGAGAGCTTCTCGGTGCTGGGGACGCCGCTCGCGTGGCTCTGCGCCTGCTCCGTGTGCGTGGGCGCCCTCAGCGCCGTGCTGCACGCGGCGCTGCGGCCGAGCCCGCCCGGCCGGCGGAGCTCCCTCGCCCACAAGGTAGGTGCTTGCCCGCGCGCTGCTGCAGCCGCCGGCGGAGCCGGGCTCTCTTGCTGGAATGATCAAATGTCAAAAAGAAAACCACGCTCTTTTTGGGCGGTGAAATCTTGCTTTCTGTGAATGAACTGGGAAGTGAGACCTCCAACATTGTCCCTGTATTTATTTTCTACCCATGGATAATCTCTGCAAGTGAGTGATTCCTTGCCTTTCCTTTTCCGTGCCATGCTCTGTGGCTTGTAGTCTCCTGTAGTCTCAGTCCTTGGTCCTGTGGCAGTTTACATGCTGCCAAAAGTCGGGGCAAATCTGTGTGGGTGAAGACGTCGCTTCAAGAACCTGAATCTCCTTGTTGTGGAGACATGCTTTTCTTCTGAGTGATTAGAAGTTACTGAAAGAAGAACACTCTTTTAAAAGCTGTTGGTGGTCAAATAGAAAACAAAGAAGTCACTAAGATTTAAACCACACTTGTTTAAAGCAAACCAATTTTAAAAGATGATGTGAAAGAGCATTGAAATACTTGCATTTCCTTGAAAAGCTAAATCTGCCAAGAGAAGGCTTCAAGCCTGTGTTTGTTATAGTTGCTATTTGTAACAGAAGCAATGAAGGTGGGGGTTCCAGTAAAATACTTGTGAGCAGAGCAGATCTGGAGCAGCACTCTTTGCCTCAGGAGTGGTGGGACACAGGTGCAGTCAGCAGAGAGCTGAGTAATTTGTGCATCCTGTGTGCTGAATCAGGCAAAACTTAACACTCCTAAATAATGATTAGGAAGTTATGCAAGTGAAGCCTCCGTCCTTGACAGCAGTAACTTTGTAAAACTGCTATCTAGTCTTGCTGACTGAGGAGGGACATGAAATATATGGAACCACTGTGGACAGCAAGCATTTTAACCATGTGTTTGTTAAAAACACAAAGCAGGCTTCAGGTTTTAGGTGAGATTTCATCCCAAGGGAAACTACAGGTAGAATTTAGGAGCTTTTATTAGTGAAGAGCTTACCAAGTGGCTGCGTTTTTATATAGTATGCTGGATATCCAGAAACTCTTGTTTAAATCATGGAAAACTAAAAGCATTTTGTAACTTTAGAAAGTCATGGACAGACATTTGTCAGGTAGATTTAGACTTGAGGAAGGCAATTTAAAAATGCAGTGTGTTTTATTTTATGTAGTTTCAAGCATTGCATTTGATTCTTAAAATCTTTTTTAATATACATATTCATACTTTCTGCTTTATAAATAGTTTTGCATATTCTGTGAAAACTGCTTTTAAAATAGATATAAAGTTGAAATGTAAAATGAACAAAAATATGCAAGATGCTTTTTCTGTTTATCTTATTGTTTCCAATTACTTTTTGTATGCATGGATTATAATAGTATGATGATGAGAAGATTTTTAGATCAGATTGTAATCATGTTTTTAATTACTAAGCAAGTTGTCAGGAAACACACCAGGGTATAATCATACTGTGCAGTAGTTGAAATTAACTGTCTAAGGAAGTAGGCAGAGTGAGGTGCCACTGTTAGGATACTGACTATATACATAGCTCATTGTTCTCTCTTATTTTGAAATGTTGTTCTGATATTTCGTTGCTCTTTTTTAGATATCCAGATTTCTAAAATGCTGTATGTACTTTTTCATGTCTTGCATACTGTTTCACGCGATTGTTGTTCTTTATGGAGCACCTCTCATAGAGTAAGTTGGAAGAACCTTTCTTTCTCTAAACACTTTAAGGGGCAGTTCTTGCAGATATTGGTATAAGTACTTAATAATTGGGAATTAAATGATAATCTCCTGACTAGGGGAGGAGGAATGGCTGTTTTTCATGGAAGCTGGCTTGTGCAATTTTATCTAGTTAGAGATATGCAGGTATAGACATACTTGACACTCGTATGTCATATATATTATTACAAACGTTTTCTGAGTTTCAGTTAGTCATTTTTCCATTAAGACTCTAGAAATGCACATCTCCTATATCTTTCACTCTTTTCTTATTAGTATTTTAATCTTTTAATCTATTAAAAAAAAAAGTCTATTTCACATCTCTCCTAACTGATTTTTGAGAAAGGTGATAATTTTCAGAATCGTGGTGACGTGGCTTGGTTTCATGGTTGCTTCCATTAAGTCAAACCAGAAATATAAATGGAATAATAAAGTAAATATCCAAATCTACTTCAACTAGAAAATAACCTTCCATGTGAGGTATTGCCGTAATTGTTAAAATGTTACGGATATTGAACATTTAAAGTAAGCTGCTACATTTCAGATTTTGTTGGGATAAGGAATGGATGTTAGAATTCTTTCCATCTTTTTCTCTTCTGCACAGTAAGAAGAAAACTTTTTTCACACAAATTTGCACACAAATTTAAGAAAGAATGCATGCTTTCAAGTTGATTTAGACCCTTAATTCTTGAAACTCTTAGAAATGTAGCAATTCTACTTGAGTTAATTTTGTTGCATTCCTTCTTTGTAGGTCAGTGACTGAGACATTTTTGTTTGCAGTTCTCTTGTCTACCTTTACTACTTTACAATGCTTGTGTGTCCTGGGACCAAACATTCAAGCGTGGATACGAGTATTTAGTAAAAACGGGTAAGTTCTATTTTAATTTTTCTCTATTATTATCCATGGAAGAAATAGATTAAATGGATTTATCATAAACAATATATCATGGAGTTTCTTATAAAGCAAATAAAACATCCTGTATTATAAATTATTTTCATATACATAATTAAGGGATTGTGCAAGTTTTTTCTGGCAAAGAAAACCTTTAACTATCTTGAAGATGTTACTGATTTGGAAAGCTGACTTTTTATTTCTGGTGTCCAGACTGGAATTCTGAAGAGGAGGAGAAAGAAAGAAAAAAAAAAAAAAAAGAAAAGAAAAAGAAAAAAAAACTCCCTATATGCTTGTGGTTCTAATATGTTGGTGTTAATGTCTTTGTAATATGAGTGAAGAGCGAAGTCTAATCTCAAACGAAAGTTAAAGTTGTATAACCAGGCTGACATAAGGAGTTACGTTTGATTTAACGTACAGCTTACTGAAAAGTAAAATCCTGACTCAAGTCAGTTATATCAAGTTTTTATTTTCAGTGAGCAGAGTAATAGAAATGACAGTTGTGAGAATTTATGAACAGTGTGGTGTCTTTTAGACAGAACAAATTATTAGTAATTCACTTAGTCATGTGTGGAATTTTGCATATGGAAATAATAGGTGCATTTAAGTAAGCAATGTTTGACAACAGTCTTCCATTGTGCCACGTTAGATTTTTAGTATATATTAATTTATTTCTTCCCTGCGTGTTACTTTTGCATAATTATTGCACCAGAAACAGGAGTTCTCTTGTTCAGTGACAACTTGCACATACCACTTACTTCCCAGTGAGCCATGCAATACTCTCTGAATAAAATGCGTATTTAATATAGTGATGTTTATGTAGACTAGCCTCTGTATGAAAGTAAACTAAAAGTAAATACTGTAGGAATTCTTTATGCAGTGTAGTAAACTGCTCTTTTAAAAATAATTCTGTAGTTTTTCATTTTACTGTATAAATGAGTTGGAGTTAGGCATGAGCGGAGTGTAGGCATGACTTGTTCCCAGGTTGTGTCACCGCATTTCACCATGTAAGGGTAAGATCAGGAAGCCTGTTTGCTTTGGAAGAAGAGTTCAATGAGCTGAATTGCACAGGGGCTGCAAGTTGGAAAGTCTGACTGAGAGTATAGCTTGGAGCAAAAAAGGACTTTGTTTGAAAAAACAATCAGAGCAAGCTTAGATATAAGTGTCAGATCAGAGTTTATTTTTGTTATTTGTTATTTATCTTATTTGGCCGTGTGGCCTTCATAAGATCAAGGTATATAAAGCGTATAAAAGGTGAAAGATATTAATATTATCCAGCCCTTGCTTTGTATCATTTTTAAAATTTTCTACTGTTTTTAAGGGGGTGTAGGATAGAAATACTGATATGCATGATATCTTCTCCCAAGACTATTAAAAGTTGTACTGCGGTGCCTTAGTGCATATAATCCATTGCATCATCATGGCTAAGGTGCAGCTAGCTGAGACAGCTTTGCATAAATATTTTGGGGATGTTCCTGCAAAGTGCTTTTCTTTATAGATGCCTCTGTCTTCATTTGTAGCTTTTGAAAGCAGTCACTGCTGATAAAATCAATTCACATTATTACAAGGTCAGTCCTAAAGGCCCCTTTGCTCTAGAAAGGCGATTAGTCTCGTGATAATGTGTATTCTATGGCACTGTGGGCTTTTTATCTGCCTTATAAGAGTTTGGCAATGTTGAGGGTTTTTTTGCTTTATTTTGCACGAAACCTAGTTATAGCTCAGAAAATCACATGTGCTTCTTGCTATCAAATTGAGTGCACTTCTGAATTGGAAACATTGATTTGATGGACCAGATTTTTTTCAAGTACTTTTGTTTTAAGGATTTCAAACAACTAGTTCTTACCTTAGTCTTTACAGTCTATGTACATGTGAAATGTGTGAGGGAAAAGTGAGGTCCTGAATGCTCTATAACAATAATTTCAGTCCATTTTTAAGTAAGATGTAAACAGAGCTTCACCTTCCCTCTTCCTCCACTCCCCAGTCCTGCGTTTGGGATTAGGTAGGTCCTGTCCAGCTGTTCTGGATGAAGCATGTTCTGACATCCAGCATTGTGACCAGGGTCATGACTCTGATGCCAGGTAATTGTGCACCTCTGCGAGAGGATAATGGGAAATAAAAGCTATCAGAATGGCTGCAGGTACTAATGTAAGTAGGAGCTTGCCCTTTGAATAGCTCTTCAGTAATTGTCAGCTAAAATAGCATTCTGCGTAAAAGCCTTTAGCAGTCAGCTTGCAATTGCTTTTTCTGGGGACTGTTCGATTCAAGATGCTAGTTGGGATAATTGTGTTGAAATTTCTGGCAGGAGAGCAATTATTAGATGTCACCAACAAACTGTCAGGCCTGAGTAGGCAATATATAGTGTTTGGAGCTCCTTAAGACATAGTACAACATTGTAGCTTTAGGGCTGCCTCCAGGTTTCATTCCTCTTTCTCCTTGTGTATTCCTATTTCATTCCTTGTGTACTGTGTGCTTTTATAGACTTGGAAGTGGCCTTTGCAAAGGCACACGTCACCGAAGTGCTGAGCAGCTTCGTATTTCAGTGCTGCCATAGTGCAGAATTTTGGATCTTATCTACCCAAGGGCTATCTTGGGAAATATGAAGTGTTAACTAATCTCTTACTGCAAGCATTATTTAAAATAGCACTTAAAGTATTGTGTTATTTAACAGATTAAAATAATTACTGTGGGCTGTAAGAGGCTTTTGTTACCTGTGCCCAATAATCTCAAAACATTGCTAGATTTGCTTTAAAAATTATTCATATTTGAATATGTGTGTTGCTGCTGCTGTTAGCCTTATGCAACAGAGGGATTTTTGTAATAGGTTAATGAATACCTGCAAGTGCCCTGGTGGATGCCATTCCATGCAGCGAGGAATAAGCACACTGGTGTTACCATTCTGTTGTGGAGATACCAGTGTCGTGCTGGAAGACAAGCAAGGCCTTACTCAGACAGCCATTGTCGATATTGCGGAGTAGATGAATTAGCAGCTCAAACTGTTGCCATTTAAACTACTCATGACTTTCCTTCTTGGCTTGGGCACTGTGCCATCCTAATGCTGTCATTTTGCTTGTGGACCCAAGTTTATATCTCGGTATGGTGCAGCAGTGGGTGTGTAGCCTAACCAGGTGAGGCAGCCATGCAGCCTAACCAGCATCTGTGAGCTTTGGGGTTTGCTATCTCTCTAGTATCCTACTCCTAAAAATGCCCATCTTCTCTGGTCTAAAGCAAGGTTGGCTCATCATCCAAAAGGTGACAAACTTGCATCCAGATCTCTTATCTTTCCCATTTGGAGCAGGGGCTGAAATCCAGGCCTCCTGTCTCTGTGTGATGCTTTACTGTCTGCTGAACATCTCTCTGTTTTTTTTTTTTTTTTTTTTTTTTGTTCTCTCTGTTAGCCGGTGCCAAGTTATGCAGTACTCATGGCTCCTGAAAGCAAAACAATCACTTGCTACAGCAATGATGTAAAATAAGTGCTTCAGGCACGATCAAACAAACCCAATTGTTCAAACCTTGGGAAATGGCTGGAGTGAACTGAGGACTGTAGTCATCAATACCTGCCGTGATCCAGTCTGCACCATGATTGTTCATGCAGAGGAGTTTTTAAGTGTGCAGTACATTAGCCTTCAACCAGTATAGTTGAACTTGACACTTTAACCTTGAGGCCTTTTGTGAAAGGTAAAATTGTTGAAGAGCTGCAATATGCAGACTGCTTTTACTCTTCAGTATTTTCAGGTAATGAAAACTTGTTCTGAAATATTTACATAGTGAACCTTTTTTTTTTTTTAAAATTCCAAAGTGTTGTAGTCATCAAATTAATAGCAACATATCTGTACCCTAGAGTACTTTGCAGTTGTGCCTGTACCTTTTTTATGCAATCATTTGTTTGGGCTTTTTGCCCCCTTGCAATGCCTGCAGTATCTTTATTTTAACTTGCTCAGCCAAACAGCACCAAAGCTCAATAGGAGAATTTCCAGATTAAATTAGTTTTTCAGCAAACATCTTAAGGTCAAAAAAATCGCATTAATGTGTGGTATAGAAAGACTGTGATTGTAGCTAAATATGTGATATACATTTTGTATATAGCTCATATATCCTCATATCAATAACATAAGGAAGATACTAGTGCTGCAGGGTCATAAGGCCATATTATCGTTTAACATTTGTGTGTTGCTGTGATGGTTTGTGTATTTTATTATGAGGTATTTCTACATGGGTACTGCAGTGCTCTCTGTGAACTAGTAGCAGATCAAAGATCTCAAGGATACCCCAAGCAAGAAAACCTCAAAACTGTGTATTGTAACTCAACCTGTTGTGATGGTACAATACATCTTGCTTTGGTCTCCTTCATCTTCTCCCTTACGAATATTTGGTGAACTTCAGCCTGTTCAAGTCTTCTGTCTTGGAATCTGATCCCGGGTGCTGGGTTCTCCATGGGCTGGTTTTGTATTTTTAGGCAGCATCCTCGTGCTGCGCTGCGTTGCTGGAGCTGCATGATGTTTCCACCTCCTTTTTAACGCCACCCATGGAACTCTGTTCATTAGGGCAGGGCCGAGGCTGGACAGAACATCCCATGTTTTGGTGTGTCCTAGAGAGAGCACCTGAAGCCTGCCAAACCTTTCCCGCCATTACGACTGCTACATGGTCAACCTGGTAATTCCCCTACTCTGACTTTAAAGGGAAAGGAGGAGAAAAAGAAAGTGTATTCTGTGATTATAAGCTTTTTGTGGGCATGCAAATCCCATAAGAGAATTCATTTAATTTTGTTTTAAATCCTGTTTAAGCATCCTGTTAGTTCTGTCTGTTAGGCTGGCTAGATAAAGTCAGCCTTCCACTCTGAGGCTCTCAGCAGGATAAACTTCATTTAACCCTTGAATGCAGATAGCAGTAAATTGAGAAAGTGTGTTAGTCTTCACCCTTTTGTTTGCCATGACTAACAAAAATATTTAAGAGCTGTGCTATATGCAAAGTGGTGTTTAAAATAGCATAGAAAGCTCCAAATACTGCCTGTTTCTCTAGGCTAAGTAGAGCTAAAGCCTCTATGCATCTGCTGCAGCCATGGGGCATCAGTTACTCTAAGACATCTTTTCTTGAAATTGCTTGCAGTGTGTAATCTTCTCTTTAATTTGGCTACCAAACCATAATTCCTTATGTCAGTGCTGGTTGCAACTTCTGGTAGCAAGAAACTCTTGCATCATCTGGTCTGTACTTGGAACTTTGTAAGGTGCCCAAGGCTACTTTTGAGCATGTTATGGAACCTGCTCTAAATGATACAGTAACTGGTAGGGGACAAAACAACTGTCATGTATTCAGTGAGCAGCATTATTCTGGAAATATTCTTTTTTTTTTTTTTCCTTTTTTGAAGAAAAGGTTAGTTATTTGCAGAATGAATCCCGTTTCATATTATACTGGGGCAGTGGTGACTTTTGGCAGGGAACATTTCACATAGTCTATTATGGAGTGGCTGGATGAGTTGTTGGACTGGGGCAAGGCCATGACCTCAGGCCGTGGGAGTGTGGGATAAAGGGACTGAGGCTAAAACAGATTGGCCACTTCGGAGCAGCAAAAGTGAGGGCAGCTCATTCAGCTGCAGGGCTAAGGACAGCTTAAGGCTCAGCATAAGCAATTTGCCCTCACAGCATGAGGGTCAGGATCAAGCTCCAAGCTCAGATTTGAGTTGGGCTCAACACAGAAGAAAGTTTTAGGGCCTTGCAGCACCAAGCAGAATCCTAACTGGAATATAAGTGGCATCTGTTAGCATTTGCCTGGCTTACAAAAATATTCCTCAGGCTGATTTCAAAAACTAACATATAGAGATATTATCACATGAAAAAACAAGCTTATTTTGGCAAAAATAAAATGTTTCAGAGAATATACTTGGTGCCTTAGTCTGAAGAGATCAGTGAGCACCTGTAAGTGATAGTTTGAGTGTTTGCCTCTGTCTTGAATTTGCACTTAATATTGACCATATTGTTAGTAGAGCTATTAGTAATAGTCATTTGAACATTAATAACTGCAAAGTGCAAACTTCTGTGCTAGGTTTGCCTGCTGAAGCCTGAAGTTTCATGTCTAACACCTTATTTGTCAGGGATTGAGTGCTGCAGAGATGGCAAGCTGTTTCTCTGTGCTTGGGATTTTAAGATGATGCAAGTGAAAAGTGACTCATTCTTTTTCCCAAAGCCCCTTTTGAAAGCAGCGAGAAAAATATGTACATGAGAACTGTAGGTGGCTTTGAGCTGAAAAGTAAGGACTGTTTGTCCATTTTTGTATCTTTTAGGAGAAATCTGCATCTTCTTTATCAAATGCATTTGTAGTCTCACTTGCTAGAAATAGTAGATCAGACATACTCATGCGGTGACTTTTGCTGCTCTTGAAATACTGTAACATACTCTTCTTATAGAGCCATGTCCATCTGGGATAACAATCTTCAGATTACGACAGTATGCAGCATTCTAGGGGCCTGGTTTGGAGCATTTCCTATTCCTCTTGATTGGGATCGACCTTGGCAGGTTAGTATCTGTACCTTTATTATCAATATATACATTTATCTTCTGGATATGCATGCTGTATAAAAATTGCTGTGGAACTATAAAGGTATTTTGGGCTTACTGATAAATTACTTCTATAGGATTGTGCTAAACTATACTTAAAACGTCACTATAAGCATCTATTTTTCATGTTTCCTGGAAATGCAGATTTTCTTTTAACCTCTATTTTAATAGTTTTTTTTATTAGAGATTTGTGAGCATGACTAAATTTTATAGTGAAATACATCTATCGTTCAAAGATTTTGATAGGAGGAAGATATACAAGTAGAAGGAGAAATGTGAAGTGATGAAGGTGGCTCTGAGTATTTCCCTTTAATCTTGCATATTTTTTTGCTTAGGGAAGGATAGGGAAGATGGTTTCCTAGTGTTTTAGTCCCCTTTATCTCCCATGAAAGCACTAACCATGAATGTATTTAAAGTAGATTCAGTGTGATTTGTGTAAATAGTATGGCTAAGGCCACTGTGTTCAAAGGAAGAACTGACAAGGATTAGTTCCATGATTCCATAGTGAAAAATGTGAAGCTGGCATGACAGATTTCATTTTTGTATGTTCACATGTCCATACTAGTCTATTATTTTTATTGGCATGGAAAAAAAATAGCCCATTAAATATAACCAAGGGCTGTAATTGGTGAATATATTGAGTATAAATATATTGAGTATATATATATTGAGTATAAATTTTTTTTTCTCTCTGAAAGCACTTGCTCTCAGTTTCAGAAGATGTTTCTCTCGTGTTCTTCTGAGGAAGGTGTCTGATGGCACTACTCTGTTGTTGATCCTGAATGTCATCCAAAAATTGAGTCAATGCTCATATCCTGAAAGTCTTCCCCTCTTGTATCAACAAGAGACAAGCACCTCTTCAGTTAGCATATTAAAATGTTAGGATATTAAAAGTCAGTAGACACTTCTGTTCTTCTGAAGCTGTTCCTTGTTTCCTACCCAATGCCAGGTGACGAGAGAAACTCCTGGCAGGTTCTTTCACTAGAGCGATGACCAGAGGGGCGCTTTACACTGCAGCTTAGGGGGAACGAGAGTGGCCCTCATACAGAAACAGGCTGCTCTGAAAGATCTTGGTTTGGGAAGAGAATCTTCTGTGTGGATTGCTGGTGTCCTGGGTGACCGATCCTAGTCCTGAGTTACTGCATATAAAACTGGATATAAAAATACCAACCTATATCCCATGGCATTCAAAACAGGCCATTCTAGCAGTTAAGCACTGTATCTTGAACAGGTCTATATCTCTGCTTGATCAGGATTGAGCAGATACTTTGTCAAATCTAATGCCTAATTTTAATTTGAGAGTAGTACAGTCCGGAGAGCGCTTCATTCTTAAAGCCACTTCTGTGAAGTGAGAGTTTCATTCATAGAAAGGGCTTCAGCTGACAATAGCCTGTGGTCCCTGGTTTGGGAGGTGTCTGTTGCCTGAAGGAGCTGATACGTGTGACAGCTGTTCTCGTACCACTTTGTGAGAAAGAAAAAGAAGAGCGCTTGAGGCCAGCATACATTGTGGGTGTTTTTCTTTTTTTCTTTTTTTTTTTTTTAACTATATTGGTGCTAAAATCTTGTACCACACAGAAAAACTGAGAAATGACCAAGGAGCCATTCCTTCATATCATGGTTGAGCTATTAATTTATAGTACCATCTTCATAGAAATGCATAGTACCATTCTTTGTGTCTGCCTAATTGGAAAATCAAACTTCAGTTTGTCTGGCTTATTTTTCACAATTTACTATCACTTCAAAATCACATGGAGTGAACATGATAGGAAATTCATTATCAGAAGTTCCAATTGTTCTGTTGATGGCTAAAATCGGAATGCCACTTCATCCTTTGTTTTTCATAAATCAAGGAACCCACACAATTGCTTTACACACAGACAACAAAATCAAGGTTAAAATATGTCTCAGAAAAACTTTATTTTCCATGTTTATATTTTGAAAAATATTTCATACAGGGGTTATTCAGACTACTGGACCTGTCTACATTTCAAAAAATGATGTAAAATGCATTCTTTTTCTCAGCATACAGCAACTTTTACTTTAAATAAAACTTAATAGGAAGAAAATATTACTTCGAAAATAAAATGATATTCATTGAATAATGTTTCAAGATGGAAGTGAAAAATAAAGCACTTTTGTTAGAAATATATATTGCTAAAGGTTGGTATTTGGATGGTTGATTGTTCTTCATTATTCTGTTGATCTTTAAAGAGAAGCAACTTTTTATTTGTCTTTTGTAACTATGCAAAACAGCCTAAGTAGACCTATTCAGTGTGCAGTTCTTACTGGTGTAGGTGTAATTCTTCATACCTACCAGAAGCAAAGGTAAAGATGCAAAAAATGTGTCTTTACAAGAATGTAAGCAATGTAGTCCCTACATTAAGGTTACATTACAAAAAACCTTTCCAGCGGCATCCTGTACAAGACATAGTTTATTACAACTGTCAGAGTTGGAGCATAAAGATTTGGAAATGTCTTGAGATTACTATTACTGATTCTTAATTTTAAAAATAATTGTGGGATTTAATTGTGATCATTTAAATGAGGCTACCCTGGATGTTGTTCAAAGGCCTTGAAGAATTGTGCATGCTTGTCTTGTTGCCTCTAGCCTCCTCTACATAAGGGCCATGTAAGGGGTCTAGCCAAAAAGTAGGAAATGGTTTCCTTTGCTACAGTTGGTAACAGTTTTTAGAAATGCACATGCACATATGCATGTGTACACACAGATGTATACACACACACATGCGTGCGTTCTCATTCTCTAAAGGCGCTTTACAAAACAGTACTTAATTACAGTGGAACTTACAAAAAGTGACAGGCTATGCAGAACATGAGTGAAACAGCAGTTACAGTGTGGTCAAATTAATGTGGCACTTTGTGAAGTTAACATTCAAATCTGCAAGTGCTCACAGAAGTGCTCTGGCCTCTTTGAAGTCAGATTTGTGTGGCTGGTAGCCCTGTAGAGCTGCAAGGGAAGGAGACATTGACATTGATCTATAGTAAAGCACATTTCCATGTGAAATAGTCAAAAGTAACTTTTCAGGCTAACAATTTCAAGTTGATGTTGTACTTCTAATAACTGAGTGTTATTAGGATCTTAGCTTCACATGTCACCTGCAAAGTCACACCTTAGAGCTCTATGCTACCTACATCACTGAAGCAGAATGGAGTCAATGAGGTGTTACACTATGACACAATTATTTATTTATTTTTCTGGGCATAGCTTAATATAATTTAGTTGCAGAATGCGGAGGTATAATCTCCAGATACACTGTACTCCATTCTTCTTTCACAAAAAGTGAACTTTGGAAATGGTGAAGTTTCTTGTTTGTTTGCATTATTTTACTACAAGATTCTTAAAATATCTGCTTCTCTTCATGTTCTGTGCACACACAAGCATACATACATGCACCCATGTGTCTTTTCCAGAGTGTAGTTTTGATCTATAGTAACTGTAGCTACTAAATAAAAAGTGACTTTGAAACAACATTGTCTAAGGTGTTTTCATATAGTCAAAGTGAAAACAAAGCATCTGTTCCTACTTCGTACTGTTGATTTAACACAAATGACTTGATTACTGTGTGATTTAGGTAATGTGACTGTAAATATTACCTCACAGGCATCTCCGTGAGAATCTTGCATCCAGTTGTTAGTGTTTTGAAACTGGAGTGCACCTTGCTGCACTGCCTTGCTACTCGTAATGCAGTCAGAGGCTTTTGTTACTGTTTTAGATCTATTACCAACTGTGAAACTTGGGCTGTAAAGGAAATTGCCCTAGATGAGATAGGGTAGTATCTTTTAAGTATCTTTTAAGCAGAGGTTGAACTTTGTTGCACTTTAGTTGGGTTATCACTGTGCATTTAAGGGTAAGTTTTCTTTATGTAAACCTTTGCTGGGGAGATCAAAGCCAGTGCCGCTTTCCATGACTTTACAACACAAACTCATGAAAACGACTTCTAGCTACAAATGTCACCCTGAAAAAACTCCCACTTTCCTCTCCTCAGCATGTGCTTGGCAACACCCACGCTCTGTACAGTACAGTAAGAAAATTCCACTTAATGTGCATATGCAGCCACAACAGATTAAAGGCAGGTAGTGACATTTTAAAGACACTGTGGATTAAACAATCATGAATTTAAGGCATGGGAAAGTGGGAGGGAAAGTGATTGTGCTCATTTATTCAGTTTTTAAAGGGAACTCACTAAACTTCTTTCATAGATTTTTTTAGTTCACAGAAATGGATCTTTTGAAAAAGTAAGCACACAAAAAAAATCATAGGTCAGGCATATGAGGAGAGCACTCAGCTAGAAAATGGAATGAAACATTTTTCTAAAAGAAACAATTACAGTAGATTACCTCTATATTTGCATTTATATTATTAAACTTCGAGCAGTCATATTGCATTAATTGCCCTTAATATGGCATTAAACAGCATTATTAGCGTGTTGCTGTCAGCTATGGCCTCTAAGAACGTGGTCTTCTTGTCCGTATGTACGTAAAGAGATGCGATTCACATCACACCTGTAACAGAGGGCAAAGCTCCCGTGCAGCCCATGCTGTGGTTTAGCAGCTGTGTGCAGAGCAGCACAGAGCTTGGCGCAGTGCTGCGGTGCCTGCAAGGCGCTCAGCCATTGTGCTTAGAGTAAGTTCCAGGACAGGTTAGAAACTGAGTGCTTCTGTAGGGCCTGTTCAACCATTGCATTGTTTACCATGCAATCCATGGTAAATACTGATACACAGTGCGCAGTGCAATCCCCACAGCCAGATGGGAAAGAAAGAAAAAATAAAAATAAAAAAAAATCAGGTGCAAGGAAAATTATTGCTTGAAGCAAACAGCAGAAGTCAGGATTGTTTTGGTTTAACTGCTGGCCCATGTTCTATCCCTTAAAATGCAATCATTTTTGCTTGTTAAGCATGTATGTGAGGATTTTTTTTTTTTCCCCAAGCAACTGTGCAGAGTGCTAGTAATCATATACATAGTGCTAGAATTGTCCTGGTTCCACATGCCTTTGACATGGAAACTGTCTGTTTTCACCTCAGCCTGTGAGGGTGCTAGGTGCTGCTTCCCAGCTGCCAGAATAGCCAAGGTAGTCCACAACATGTTTCTGAAGAATGTTCTGGCCTCTCTCTCACACTCTTCTCTAAAAACAACCTTCTTCCACCTCAAAAAAAGTGCAGTTAGGGAAGTTGCCTCTTACCTTCTACCCTACTGCTGACCCAACCTGAACCTTCCGTGTTGGGGTAGAAATGTCAGTAGGAGAAACTGAGCTGTGTAGTTTTCGAAGGCTAAAAGGGCTGGCTTATGAGTGGCATACTTTAAACAAGCAGAATGAAATCCTTCTGAATATGCAGAGGGAACTTAGATTTAGGCAGTTAGTACTTAGTCAAGGAGACCAAACTAAATTTAAGAGGCAATATGGAACACAGGTCAGAACCAGACCAATGAAGTCAATTATAAAATGTTAGGCAGCAAGTGGCTGGATCTCAGTAATGCCAGAAGCTAATGTAAAATAAAGCAGCCCCCCTTCATTGATGTGCATGCTGCACTGCATTTACTATAGAGCAAAAAGCATGAACGAGGATTCTTATTTCAGTGTAGCTCATGTGCTGAAGAGCCACATCCTAGGCTGCCCTTTGCCGACTGACTTCCTTAGACACACCCTGGAGTGCACCTGGCTCTGCGCAGCCTGAAGGCCAGGCTGGCAGTCCAGCAGGAAGGCTGCAGAGCTATTGCCACTACCTCCTGGGGGATTTGCCCTTCCTTGGAGGTTAGAGTCAAAAAGCAACTCCCTTAAATCCAGGGCTTTAACTCCTGGG
Source organism: Crypturellus tataupa (assembly GCA_034781795.1). Lineage (NCBI taxonomy): Eukaryota > Metazoa > Chordata > Aves > Tinamiformes > Tinamidae > Crypturellus > Crypturellus tataupa. Next base: position 2,816,987 of record JAWLRI010000847.1, on the reverse strand, counting down.
CTTAGGGAGGGCCACCTGGCCTGAGAAGGCCAATTTAAACTGCCCTCAGAACCACTCTGGGCCACCAGAGCCATGGAGTAAGACTGTGTATCTGGCCTGGTGTCTTCCATGCCACCAGAGGAGATGAGTTAGTCAGGGACAAAGGGTCTGTCATTCCTCTCCTTGGCTCTTTATCTTTTCGGGGTTTCAGAAGGTCGAGTGTTTAGTGACAAAGTCTGTAATGTCTTTAAAGAGAGAAGCAAGCACTGCATGGTTTGGAAGGCAGACAGAGGCACTGTTAATATCAAAAGCTGAATAACTCAGAAGCTCAACTCCAAGTTGTAATTCAGTCAGATAGAATAAGCTGCAACCGTCATCAGAGATCCTTTTAATCAAACCAACAAATGGCCCGTTATACACACAGTAGCAAAAGATACAGGCGCTGGAGGATTATCAGGGATATTTATTAGCTAAAGGAACACAAAAGATTCAAGTAATACTAACAACATAAACCTATACTTTGAAAAGCAGATAGGCAGCTATAGATTCACCTAATGTAGGTAAAATGTAATGAAGGATTATTGATCAGTCATAGATGGTAAATTTGAATGCCAAAAAAAAAAAAAAAAAAAGCAGTTGTTAAGTTCTGAAGTCTTTGTCCATAGTTTTGTGGTTATTAAAGAGGTATTTGACTTGACCAGTGGATAGGAAAACATGATTTATGTTTCAGCTAAATCTTACCGAGTGAGCAGCTTTCATAGGTAAGGTAAACATCCTATTTCTGCAGGGACATTTTTGTTGTTTTGTACTTTACACATACATACTGACCCGCAAAAGCCTAGAAAATAACTTAATTTTATTACATTTAACAGTTGAAAAGATCCACCTGAAGCGTAAGTTTAGCCAAGGCCACAAACTCAACTGAGTTTTAAATATGCACAGTATCTTATCATGCTTAAATATCCCAAGGCTTTTTATAGAAAATCTGTAATGACACTGTTGAATGAATGGAAACAAACAAGTCTTTGGTTTGACAGGCAATAGCCAAAATATTCTGCAACAGAAACAAAGCGCAGCAATGGCCAGAAATAGAAGAATGAAACAAGGTCAATAAAGAGTACCTAAGGCACCTTGTTTATAGTCATCTTTGCTACACTCCTTAAGACCTCCAAAAACATATAAAACTGCAAGTGCTAAGGAATGTGAAGATGAAATAGCAAAGGACAAAAAAATGTTACTTTTACTCCATGTTAAAATCATCAAAAAATATGAAGGAATATATTTCTCCATGCCATAGTGAAGTGAGGACAGAGCTGAAAAATTAGTGAAAGGAAGAACAGTACCATTTAGAATAAGTTGATTTGGTGCTCATGAATTGCAAGTCAAAATAAAGTAATTAAGGCTGGACACTGAGAGGTGGATATTTTTTTTAACGTCTAGAGCATCTCCCAGTCTGCTCAAGGACTGTAGAAGGTGGAAACACACTCTCCACTATAAAAATCAGAAAAAAAAAAAAAAAAAAAGGTGAGGAGAACACAGCCCATATTTGCTTCAGGGAAATGAGCTGAACAGCAAGAGCTGTAAAATTGCCCTTGGAAAAAAATATACAAAGCAGAATTTTGAGGAGTGATGGGAACACAGTTTATTCTGCAGTAAACAGTTTTAACCACCAACTGATGTGGGATTGCATTGAATGCAACATTTAGTTGACAGGTAAGGCCTGCCATATCTGAGGACAGACTGACTAAAGTTCTTTCTTCCGTGAAAATCAGTATCAACTTAAAAAGTGGGATGAGGGAAATTTCATTACTTCTTTGTCTCAATGCTAGAGGCTTTGTGAAAGTAAGTCCTCTGTATCGAGTTCCCTGGCCTTATACTAGGAAGTGAATCCTTGTTGGATTCTTCAACCTTACTGACTTGCTACATGTTTGCTGAACTAAATGCAAGTTAGTTCAGTTGGTTTCCAAACTTACATTCCCTTCCTACTGCTAGCCAGAGGGAAATTCATCCCTTTGCCTACTTTGTAAGACCAAAAGGAAGAAAAAAAAAATCTCTATTTCCCTCTCAGAACATGGCCTGATTTGAAAATTAGTTCATTTATACACACCTCTAACAGGTTCAGAATGCCATGGGAGGCTGGAAGAAGAATTTGCAAAGGAGTGCACACTTCCAAATGTGTGCAATAGAATGGGAAGTTAGATCTTCAGTAAATATAGCTGAATTCTTTAGGGAATATGAACTTAAGTTATTCACATAGTTTGGGGAGTACCTAACTACCTACCAAAGTTATCAAACTGCAATAGCCAGAAGCCTGGTTACATTTTAATGCACTCTGCTTAAAACTGTACAGCAGCATTTAGTGTTCATGTTGATGTATGTATGATTGTTACCATTTTAGCATTTTTAGGAGAGCATGTCAAACTTCATAGAGTAAGACTATTGTCTTCCAGTATCTAGGTTACACTGAGAACTTGTGCTCACAAAGTACCAAAAAAAAAAAAAAAAAAAAAAAAAAAAAACGAAAAAAATTTTTTCTCATTGTCTGCTTTTACCTGTTATGCTATCCTCAGGTCTGGCCCATTTCCTGTTCCCTCGGAGCTACCTTTGGCTATCTGGCTGGTCTGATTATTGCACCTCTGTGGATACACTGGAACCGGAAGCAGCTTACATATAAAAGCAGATAACTGGAGCAGAGAGAGACAAGGTATTTCTTTGTGCAGATTCGTACAGACTGTGCAAAAGTTTTATAGAGATATATTTATATATATATATATATGTATAATCAAAGCAAAAGGCTATCCAAATTCATTTTGAATATTTTGGGCCAAGCATCTCCACTCAATAGCATCACATGGATGCTCTTTCACCATGGTGCAGTTGTTGCTTTCTCTAGACAATGTAACCCTGAGAGAGTATACCTTCCAGTCCGAATAAAATATTTGCAACAGATGTGGTGGTTTCTTATTTCAAGTTCACTGAGTTAGATTTTGTCCCTCTGGATTCCACTGGTTGTAGAAGGCAGAATCATAGTTTTAGCTTTCAAGCCTGTAACAAGTTGGCTGTGTACTTAATGCATTGTATTTAAAGTCAATAGAATTTCACAGTAAGCCTGGCCATTGTCAAATGTATCTCACGTGATCAGGCAGCAGTTTATGCACCTTGAGCCTATTCTCTTCTTCACCGTGTGTTTCTTTGGAGTTAGAATGGCTATAATAGCTTCATCAAAAACAGTCTTCAGTCCTTTCTGTGTTAAAGCTGAACACTCCACATAGCAGTAGGCTCCTATCTGTCAAGAAAACAAATTAGTTCAATAGCAATATATTTCAGCTATACTCAGAACTACCGACAATTTCTGCAATTTATTTCCATAGTGATACTTCAGTATTTGGATGTGATCTAGAAAGTCATCTCAGCGTGGTTTCCCCTCTAACAAAACAGAAGATTCGCCAAAAGACACAGATCTACAACTTATTTAAGATGGTTTAGTTTCAGAAGGAAGCATATGAAAGCAGCTCTTTGCATTGGCAGTAGAAACCTCTGGCATTTTTGATTACTAATATAAATAACAAAAAAAAAAAAAAAAACAGTTACATGGCCAATTTATGTTTCAAAAATAAGTCTTTATAAGTGTCCTGATACACAGAGTCCATGAGGACTCTCCAAAGGTCGTACAGCATTCTGTAATATCTTCCCAAAGACACTTCCAGTATTCTAATTATCTCTGACTCCTGCTTGTGTAGTTTGTATGGAGTTTACACACACCAAGTTAGAACCATTTATGTAAGCACATCTTAGCTCGCTGGTAAACAACCATAGAGTGGCCAGTAAAATAAATGAGCAAAACAGGGAAAGGAAAAAGGAAAAAAATCAATCCAAAATAGTTTTTTGTTTCTTTGCTACTTAGTTTCTTTTAGGAGTATCCAGCTTACCTCTTTTGCTAGTTTCTGTCCTTGATCCACAGATATAGGCTTCTCTTTCATATCATTCAGTCTTGCCAGAGTTTTTGGGTCATCACGAAGATCAATCTAGCAGGAAAGATTGCAGTCATGTGGAACAGCTATGTGCATTTTAAACACAAGTCTGCAGGCTATATGATACCCTCCTTTTAAAACATTATTTAATTATATAAAATATGAATCACATGTATCCTTATTGATCTAAAAGCCCTGGAAATTTAAGCTGTTTCTGAACCTTTAGTTCAGCAAGAGTAAATATTTATTTCCTAATTCAGCTTTTCAATTACATGTGTTTGTCTCAGAATACCAGAATGTATCTCCAGAAGTGGCAGCAGGATTAATACAGGCAATGTGGGTCATCTTACTATTGAAGTCCAGTTCACAGCGCACAAAAACGAGAGGAAATTATCTCACTCTCCCTCTTGCTCTTTAGTTCCAGCACACACTGGACCTGACCAAGAGTTGCAGGCCAAAATAACCGTAACACCCCTCTCCATGTTATTACATAGTCTATTCATATAATAGCACGACATCAATAGGAACAGGCATTTTTATGTGGTAAGTCCCATGACTTTTTATAGAATCACACAGAGAAAAACTACCCTGTGTAGGATCCCCACATACTCATGTCACAGTACATTTGCTGTAACAAAATAGAGGTGGCTTTTTAGAGAGCACCACAGATGTAGGTTTTTTTCATTGTAGTTCCTCCAAAGCCAAAAGGAGGTGCTGCTCAGGTGCTGTTGCTTACACTCGAAGCCCAAAGACAGAACACCACAGAGTGATCAGAAATATTTATATAAAATAGAACAGAACCAGATATACCTGTGTTCCTACTAATAAAAAGGGTACATTAGGTGCATATTCCTTTAACTCCGGTACCCACTCTTCCTTCACATTTTGAAATGAAGCAGGGTTTACCACTGAGAAGCAGATAAGGAAGACATCGGTCATAGGGTAAGATAAAGGTCTCAGTCGATCATAGTCTTCCTGAGAAAGAAAAATTCTGTTATCTGCAATATTCAACCATCGCTTATATTTTGTTAATTTTAACAGTGATATTCAGGAACTATATTCATATTTCAGAAAGTTTGCTGAAGCAAACCGTCTGGCTGTTTGCAACTATTCCAGGTTAGTTGGTGTAGCTGTTAGTGCAAAATCTGCATGCAAAGGTGATATATATGAATATATGAAAAAAACACTTTGGCTGTGTTACTAGTAGTAGAAACTTACCTCTGTAATAAGATCTACAGAGACTGTCCTTTAAAACATTTTCATTTAAAAGGTTTATGGTTAAAATATACTTGCTAGGGTCTGTTTGAAGAGAAATGCGCAGATGTACTACTCAGAGTGATCGAACTTACACAAAGCTAGGCTAGACTATGACTGTCCCATGCACTTTACCAAGGGGCTTTTGTCTTTTGGAACTTGAGGTGATATCAAGTCCTTCCTTAGCATTTTGTAGAGTAAAAACTGTGCTGTCTTGCTACTGAAGATCAGGTCAGCCACAGTAAGGACCAGAAAAGAGTTTCTTTGTCTAGGTGTTGTTTTGTGTAGCAGAGTAACCCCAGACAACAGTGGGAAGGAACCAAAGTCAAAGAGCAAGTGTGTTTTAAAAAGCAAAAATTAAAGGGCGAGAATAGTATTTATCAGAAGAAAAAGCCTCCCAGAAGACATTAGTGCCTTCTTGTGGGGAGGGAGAAGGATGCAGGCGAACCCCTGTACAAAGGTGATATCTGCTGTGGTTTGGAGGCCCAGCACTGCGGCTGCAGCTGGCCGCACAGCAGGCGTTGCTGCAGCAGCAGGGCAATGAGCAGTGGGTGGCACGCTGGAACAGGACTAGGGCCTCTGGGAGAAGAGGTGGAAGGCACCTTTCGCCACGTTTTTGGGCTAAGGGGGAAAACAGGCCCATCTTCTCTCTGCAAGGCTTGTATTAGTCTGTGGCACCAAACCAATGCCCTACTGCTCCTACCTCACACTTTGTGGTTAAACATAACTAAGATTGAGCCCAGGCATTGCACAGAGAGCAGTGCTGGGTTTGGGTTCTCTTCTCCACAGCAAACACCAGTGCAGGGTTAATCAGTGCATCTGCAGCTGCCTCCCTCCTCCCAGTGAAAGCTCTCCATCTTAATTAAATCTCACAAATACTGGAACGGTTTGTTCATTAAATGCAAAGACAGAAGTGTAATTGAACTCTATGTTTGAAACAAGCCAGAAAATTCAATTTTCATTTTCTTGGCAACTATCATATTAACAGATATTAATTGTATAGCTGCACCCTCAAAAAGGTCTTCACTGACTAATTGTTAAGGTTGAAAGACTGTGTCACTAGAATTTCAGAAAACATAGGACCACTTTCCTTTTGGAAGGTGACACCTATGGGTAAAGGGCATTTCTCCCATCATTAAGTAGAGAAAAGACATATGAGAATAGGGTGCCTGTTTAAGAAGGTGACCATTTGCCAGTACACCATAGTGTCTGTTTTCAGAATATTCTTTTTTGTAATCTGTATTCTCACTTGCAGCTCTGGCTATAGAGACTCACCCAGTCATGTATGTGCCATAGTTTTGTCAGTAAGGTAGACCATGTTTAGCTGTAAACACAAATTTGCAACCCTACGTGAAATATTTGGCAAGTCTTTTTGGAGACAAGTTGTTTCTCTGTTAAGGTCAGCTCCTATCCCACTTCACAAGAAAAAGCTAGTTTCTACAGTACAACCTCAGTGGTATTTATTACAGAAAGCAGAAATAAACTCTTAAAAAATTCACAAGAACTCAAATCTATTTAACATTCATTTTTTAATTGTGCATTTTATGTTTCACTTCTACTACTTGATGTAGTTAGAGCCTGCTCAGAGTGTTCACACTGTTTTCTTCTGTGGAGATCAAAATCCTATAAGAAGCTTCTCAATTGCAAATTAGATTGGTCTCTGGAGCATCCAATCTTCCTATTAGTACATGAGAACATGCAGGCAGATTAGTCAGTCACTCTCAAATTCAGATTTACTAAATCATATGTTAGGTATTACTGAAAAAGTTACTATTTTTAAAGTAACTGAAAGAAACCCTAGTTTGTAATCATAATTTATTCCCACCACCGAAGAGTTCCTTCGCTACAAAGTCTCATCCTGGGTTACAGTAATTACAGCACTATCTGCATTAAATATTAGATTGGCAAAAGCATCTCACTGTCACCAGAAGATACAGTTAGCCCAGTGACCCTAGTTAGTCCATTTCTGCAGACAAACTTTTTATGCCTGCAAATACTTCTCATTTTCAGATCTGAAAGGCAGGTTACATTTGCATGACTTAAACACTTGCATATTGGGTTTATCAAGATTTACTGGATACTAATCTTTGTACACTGATCCACATCTTGGTTACTGCAGCTCACCTCCTAAGTAACAGTGAAGGATTTCACCACTTTTTTCAAGTGCTGTGTATCACTGAACTCATCTCTAGCTCCTGCATTTATTAATATGTTCATTCAGCTGTGACCAGGCTATGGGTCTGTGCTGTTTAATTAACATATTAAACAGAAGACAGCTACAGTGCGTTTGGGCACTTTATGTACAGAGCTGCACATGGCATTCACTGCAGTAACTCCACTGCATTTCTTCTTCCTTAAATTAACAGAATTAGGGTTATACTCCCCCAATCCTACCAGTTGCAACAAGTCAGTGCTCTCAGGCATCTCTTACTTAAGCTTTGCCTGTGCTACAAAAATCATCCTCATGCTAATACAGTTGTTTTAATGAGACTCTTAATTCTAATGTAGCCTCCCACCATATTCAGTACTATGATGATTACTCTGGTCCTGGGACCTCCTAAAACCTCCTAAGGCTTAAATATTACCAACATCCAGCAGTCCATCTATGCTAAAGATTCTACTCTCCAACAATCCACAGAAATAATGATTAACAATTGAAAACTTTCTCTCAGGTATTGGGCAAAAATAATTACTGCACTCAGTATAAGGATCAGAAATACCATACGAATTTAGACTGCATATTAGAGAAGCCTGCAAAAATCTGGTTGCTTCAGCTGTCATTTATTTCCTAAATCTAGCATAAATGAAATAAATGTGCTTTAGTCTAAAATTAAATGCAAGGGCAAAATCTAATTATACTCAGTCAACATAAATTCCAATTTGAGCACACACATTGTACAGCAATTAAACTTCCAGATTAATTTGGGTGGCACTGCATATATTTTGTGTCACTAAAAGCATTTAAAGAATTTAACTGGAATATTTTAAGAATGTGATGGGCAGGAAATCCACTGAGGATCAGTAACGTACAGTACACTTCTCAAAAAAAAGAGTTTAGTGAGGTAGCTCATTCTACAATATACTCGGTATTTTAAACAAAATTGTTTGCCATCTGCTGAAGCAGATGAATACGGATAAGAAAACATAAATATAAGGAGGGTAATAACAACTTTAAACAAAACTAGATGCAAGTGTATCATCTGAATTAATGGTATACAGAGCTTCAATCCTCTCTGGACACCGTATAAAAGGCTTTACATTGCAACAAGACTGTCAACTGGTATCACTGTGATAACTCAAGACAGCTGCCAATACAGAAAAGAGACAAGATGTAGGAACTAGGGATTTGTCTCAGCTTCTCAACTATAAACTGGTGGGTTGGTTGGTTTGTGTGTTTCTGGTAGGAGGGAAGAAAGGAAATTCATACTTCTAAAATTTTGTTTCCCTGGATTTAATTTTCTAAAGGTGAATCTAGTATTTCCTTTATTTTATCCCTTAAAAATCTCTCCATTATGCCTGTTCTTTCATCTAGTATAGAACCTAATAATTCGCCTCCTCTGTGTTTTTCTTTTTGCCTTGTTTTGGTATATTGAATCACTAAATTTTACTTTACTGTGGATGTTTGGATGGTTTTAGCATATCCAAAATCTATCCGTTCTTTTGCAAATAGCTAAAGGTCAGGAAAAGATATCTCTGGGAACTTTTTTCCTGCAGACTGAAGAACGATCTTGCAATTCCACAGGAGAATATCCTTCAAGGGTTTAGTCAGACTAAAAGCAAAGTGCACTGCTGCATTTCAAGCAAGTTGTATAATTGATTAATATTTTTGCCCAATGCCATGGATGTGAGCTGGAGGGCATGGTTAAAAACACACAAACTGTATTCCCAACTGCAGCCCTGAGCAAATCATTATCCTCTCTTTACTTGCATCCTCCCATCTGTTAGGGTGCCCCATAGGGGTTTGCTGGCTTAATAATGCACTAGTCTTTGCAAAGCACTCCAAAAGCCTTTGATACACACAGCTTATGTGCAATGGGGTATTTAAAAAAAATAAATTAAGACATGCTGAAGTTTAATAATGCTCTGGACAACCTTCTTGACCCACACAAAACAGTATTTGCTTGTAGTTACTATGAAACCGAAATAAGAGGTACAGTCATACCTGAGAGCCGCATTATTAAAGCCTCTAGCTCCCCTGTATTATCATGTCAGCCTCCTCCATGACCAAGTTCAAGTGAGGAAAATAGTGTTCGTTACCCCTCTCAGTAAAGTGAGACTGCAGGTCTCTCCTCTTGAAGAGAGTAGGGTCTCTCTGTACCCTTTGGAAATGACAAGTAACTAGAGAAGCCTTCTTGGTAGTCAGTACCTTCTGGCATCTGGACAAGGTGTTCGGGCAGATTCACACCTCTTGGATGTGGTGGTAAAGGTCATCAAAAGATTTTAATCTAGATGTCTGGGTTTTTTTCCTCACACATATGAGGACTAGCTTCTTCTAACAAACAAGAGAAACCAAATTCTTAAATATCATAGCACTAGTGGCAAGGTGTGTCACGCTCATGTTTTAATCCAAGCCTGGTTTGTGGTACTTATATGAAAACCAAAGTAAAGGATTTTGTGTCTTGCAACTTAGAAACTTAATTCTACACATCCACATAAAACTGAAACCATCTTACAGCATAAGGATAAGCATGTTTCTTTTATATCCTAAGAAGGTGCAAGACTGGGAGGAGGGTAAATCTTGCACTGCTCTTGCAGAAAAGCTGGAACTTGACAGCTCTGGGTTTGTGATCTCTGTGTTAGCAACCATCTGTTGCTTTCACAGCTTACAGCAGCAATCACAAGAGGAGGTTCTCACTCCCAACCATCTGTTTTTAGAGCGGAAGCCAAAAATAGACATCAGGCAGAGTTGCTAGAGGAATCCAACCTTCATGTAGTGAAGGGTAAAGGCTACTGCAGCTCCACAGGCCTCAGGGAGACACACAGATACAGCTGGAACTGTGTTCTGTGGAGTAAAATTGCAGCTATAGGTTTGAATTTTAATCCATTTCATACTAGAGCTTGGTAATGACCATCTAAAGTTCCTACTTGCACTGCTGTACTTTAACTTTACCATTCTGGAGTGCATTTCAAAGCTGTCCTTCAAAACTGCATTGCTGACAGTTTTCCTCCCAAAGATTCCCATTTAAGAAATGGCTCCTGCAATACTTTGGGAAATACTAAACATAATGACTGAACCATAATCACTGCTATATCTCAACATGTGCCCCAGGGTCTTAAAAGCAGCTTGTAGTTACCCCAGTGGGCACATGCTGCTGTCTCCCACAGCTTATTTGGAATTAAAGGCTGATCTGTAGCTTTGCCATAAGTACCAAGCAAGGCCCCCATGAGCAACTCTCCACTCCAGAAGCAGATCAGGAAACAGAGTTTAGCCAGCCCAATCAATCTCTGGTTTCCGATTCTCACAGATACACAGCTGGGGGAGGAGAGAGAGGGAAGTGCTCTGCAACAGCCCCATACAAAATTGCTGCTGTGGCTAAAAAACTCTGCACTTTTCCAGCAGTGGCTGCACATCCTCCATAGCCCTGTGCAGCAAAGGCAGGGGGAGCATCCTCAGCAGCCTGCTACTGCTGCTCCCAAGACGCCTGCACTGCAACTTGCCAAGTTATAGTGTGGTCTGACACAGCACTGCCACAAAGTGACTGCTTGTCCAGTTCTGCACTCTCAAAGCCTTACACACTGATGGCTACAGCCATTTTTTCACTTTCACAAGCTTCTCAATATGCAGAACATGGTCTGGGGGGTATCCCTGGCTGACCCTCTATCTCTTTGCAGGCTTCTGAAGATACCGCTTGCACTTGTAAATGGAGCATGGTGGGGCTGGTTAACACTGCTTTCCCAAGGAGTGCAGAAAGCTGCTGGGTCCAGCATCTATTTTTAATTTATAGAAAAGGCTCCAAGAATACAGGGTGATGCCCTCCCATCGTATTCTAAAAATGAGGTAAGCTAATCTAAATCCATCTCAATTCCTATGAGGAGGGCAGGTATGAATTCTACATGGCAAAAAGCCAGGAGGTTTTGGGGTTTTTTTTTTGATATTCATTTCCTTCTGGCATAATTGAGGACTCTGCAACTGCTTACATGTCTGAGAAGCTTTTTTTAATAGAGAGAAATAACTAGCTGGAAGATTGAGCTTACTAAGATGAATTTTTGCATATTAAAGACAAGGGCAGAGTATTACCTTTATTATGCACAATTTGCCTTTAAGTGATCAAGATTGAAATCTCTGCCTGTGGAATCAAATATTGTCTAAATCTTGCATCTTGCTATGTGATGTTGCTAAACTATTGCCTAGACAGTATTAACAGTATACTCCCCCTCTCCTCTCTGTGACAACAGTAATTTGACTTTACTGACTTCTTCATGACTGTCTAAGTGTAGGACTGCCTGAATTTTCTCTAAAGACTTATTATTTTAGAGCCTGCAAGAGCATGGTGTGCATTCAACTGACTGCAAGCAATTTCAGCGAGCACAGTTCACTTAAAACACCTGGATCAGTTGCTGGTCCAATGTGGAACTCCCAAGGGGCAGAATAATCGGCGCTGGCAAAACCTTTCCTTCATTATCCAGGGAAAATCACATGGCTAATGCAAGTTGCTATGCCGGTTTCTTTCTGGACATTGGTGGATTTCCAAGTAGCATTCTTCCCACACTGGATTTTCACTTTCTACAGGAAGGGAATTCACCCCAGTTTTGATGACTGCAGCCATGGACCAATGCAGATTTTTCTCTCTTTCCCCTCATGAGGGTCAGAAGAGAAGGAACACACAAATCAAAAACAACAATAAAAAAACTGAAACATGCTGAGCCAGAGGATTCAGTCAGATCCTCTGCAGAACTTGCTTCTGGAAAACAGAGGTCCTTTCACTGCATTCTTGCAGAAGGATACAACCATCAAGAAATCCGAAGATCCAAACATAATGGAATAGAGATGGTATTATATAGTTATACATGTCATATAAAATGTGTCTTTTCATTAACTAGCTATATAAACCCTGTCCAGAGAAGCAGGATTGACGAGTTACATATTCCATTCTCTTATACTTTCTACAACGAAAACCCTAAATTATGTTCTTCAGTCCAGTGTCAAGAAGGAGCTTTTTAAGATACATGAACAGGAGTTTAGACAGACTCCTCAAGATTAAGCCTCACCATGCAATTATTAAGACAACATACAGTGACAGAGCAGCAGGGCTATCATATGCACATTTTATAAATGCAAGACTCCTAAGAGTCTTCTGCACACATTTTAGGTCAGGTCCTGATTTGTTAGGAATGCACAGTGCAGGGCTAACAGTTCTCAGTGAGGAATATGGTAAAACATCCAATATTTTCACTGGCAGATATAAAGGCAACTAAAAAACTAAGGTTTTTCTTTCTTAAGTGTATAAAATGTAAACCATCTCACTCCCCTAGCTGGTTTGTCTGCTGGTGATAAGTAAAGATGCAGCCCAGATCATTCCTGGCATCTATCCCACTATTTATTTAGCCTCTTTATCCCACCTGGAAACCCAACCCAACAAGGAAGCAGTGATAGGCCCTACAGTAGATCTTTCAAGCATTCACCGCTACAGCTAATTTAAAGTGCAAGCTGCTTGAGGCAGAAGCAGCCTGTGTTTTATTCATCTATAGCAATAAGGTTACCTACGATGCCAATTAATGTTCCTCTGTTCTGGAGGAGAAGAGAACCACCTGCCTTTTTACCAACTGGCAAGTGCTGCCCATTGCAAATGGGCTGCAAAACGGATGCACTCCAGGACAACACTAAAGAGAATGATAACAGTAGTAGCTACCCAAGCAAATCACACAACCTTTTTTAGAACTGATGGAAGTGTCATTTATCATTTGGACATATTTTCCTTAACACAAATCATCCAATCACCAATCTAAACCAATAAACTACTTATAAAAACACAAAATAGAGCTATAAAAATGTTCGGTTTCCTTCCTCTCCCCCATTTTATGCTTTTTAATTAAAAAGTGGACAGTTTTGTTAGAAACATAACTGCTACTTGAAAAAAAAAGTTCTAAAGTTCGGTCTCAAAATACTCATTTTTATTAATATTTTCTTTTAAAACACGTATTATCCACAGTAAAACTGTAGGACTTGAAATCAGTGTCTTTTATATTATTTTTTACAGCTTCCTGGAGTCTCATGATTATATGAAGGCAAAAAAACACACCTTTTCACCCTTTTCATTTTAAAATGAAGAACAAATTTTTAGTCTCCACATGTATAGATAAAACCTGAATATAGAGAGAAAGAGAGAGAGAGAGAAAGAGAGAGAGAGAGAAAGAGAGAGAGAGAGAAAGAGAGAGAGAGAGAAAGAGA
>JAWLRI010000847.1:2773971-2795973 GCA_034781795.1 Crypturellus tataupa | reverse complement strand
CGGCGCGGCCTCGGCCCTGCCGGCGCCTGCTTCCCGCGGCGAGCGGGGCCGCCGGGCACCTGGCCATGCTGCATCGCTCATCCCGCTGCAAACTGCATCGCGTCCTGCCGGGCCCGTAAGTGCGAGAAGAACCAGCGGGAAAGAATTTATGTCTCTTTCATTATTAACATCTTTTTTTCCAGGAGTGAGTTTATTGTCTCTGGGTCTGCAGTTCATGGCTGAGTATGTACACAGATACATTGCCACGTGCTCTGAGCAGTCCTGAGTATGTACTTGACAGCCTGAACAGCCGCAGAGCGAGGTCTAATGAGACTAGACACTGCATGAAGAACCGCGGGTGAAACCACCCTCCCTCTAATGACCCTGGCAAAACCGCTCAGAAATGCAGGGATTTCACCAGCTGCACGTTTTCGACTGGTGTGGACTACCAATAGAAAATATTCTGGGATTCCTGCTAGAAGTCCAACCTAATGATAACAAGAGAGAGTGCATAGAAATGCAAAGCACAAGGAGACTTCTACGTAGTATAGTTTGTTTCTGTTGGACACAAACATGCTTGTTGCAGAAAGGTAAATGTAAACCCCATATCCCAAAGGCTATCTGAGTACTCAGTAAAACCTATTCTCAAATCTAGACAAAATAGAAAAAAAAATGCATATGCATATGCATTTTCCAGTTTGCTCAAACTTTCCATGGCTCCTGACCACTGAAGCAGTTCACCCAAGACTGCTCTGTTGCTCTCTCTTCCTGACACCATGTCAGTCCAGCCCGCTGAGCACAGACAGCTTTATGCTAACACTACAAGCTGTATTCTCAGCCCTCCAGAAAATATGTCAGCTATAAATGGAAGGCAGCACCTTAGCCTTTACAGAGAAGTCGGCTGGCAGCCAGCACGGGACTCGGCATCCAGGTGCACTGGCCTCCCAGGGAGCACCTTTGCCTACTAAGCAGGTATGTCTTGCATGAGCAGCAACTTCGGGATGGGTTTTGGGAAGAGGTCCAGGGCAAGTGCTTGGTTGTGATGCGACTCCTGCTACCTCTCAGAGAGCACCTTTGAGAGGTATCAAGGAGTACTCAAGGGAGCTGAAAGCATGTAAATACTCAGATGGGTGCATGGCCCAGGTGACATCCATATCCCTTTTGCTGCACTTGCCAGCATAAAGGATATATTGAAGAGCAAGTACCACCGCAGTTACGGGCAACCAGAGCCCAGGCTGCAGCCTGCACGGGAAATGGGAAGCATGTTTCCTCAGCTGGGGCGCTTGGTAACGCTAGTGTTGCTCCACCATTCCTGTAATCAGAATCTGGAGCTTACACAACCTCAAACACGTCATTCTCCATTCCCCTATTTCGCTCAGGCATTGCGCAGCTTACTGGACTGCCCCAAACACTGAAAGGAAGAAAATGAAGATACAGAACCGGTAAACTAAAACGCTAAGTCTGGATCTCCTCAAGAGCCCGGCTTATCACACAGTCCTGGTGAATAGTGTAGTTGGCAAACTGGAACCTCTTAAAACTTCAAATGGCCCCAGGCCTAAATCACTCCACCTTGGGAGGGACATAACTGCAAATGCTCAGGCCGTTTCATCTACGAAGAGCATTTCTTGTACTCATTTTCCACCCTTTTCCCATGCTGTTTTCATGCAAGTGTCCACGGTGATGCAGTAAGGAGGGTGGAACAAGGAGAATACGCTCATTGAGAACTCCTTTAAGTGGATTTTTTTTTAATCTTTTCTAAATTGCAGTGGCTTCCTAAGGATGTGTCAAAGCCTGATGTAAACTGACTTAGTTCCATAGTAGAATTCAACTCGTTTTTATTTTGTCAAAACAACACAAAGAAATCACATCCTTCATTCAAATGGATTAGCAATCTATTATGTGTAATATTGCATACCCCATTTTTCAGTGGTACAAACATAAAAGAAGTGTTAAAATAATTAACAATGACAAATGCCTTTTAAATGTCTTTATTTAAAGATACTAAATCTAGTAGTTTTTTTCCTGATTTCTTTCATAAGGTGGTAAAATAAACAAGCATTAAAGGTTAAAAGGAATCTTATTATCTTACTGGTCTTTAAAATGTACTTTTATGTTTCTTTGTTTACTATAAAGTTGTTGCAAAATGGAAAACAATTCAGAAAAATCTCCGTGTTTTCTCAAAAAAAAAAGTCTTAAGGTCAGTTTGTGACTAGTTGACTAGTTATAACTTATGCACTGAACTCCTACCTCTGCATTGCAAATGAATTCTAGGCAGGATTTTTTCTTTTTTTCCTTTGCAGAATGAAAATTTTATTTGTAGGACTTCTGCAAGACCTCTTTATATGAGGCTGATCACTCCCCGAGAGGAAGAGACACAGCTGGTCTGGCTTTCGAAATAAAGCTGTATGCTAAGGTTTGAGGCCAATAATGGAGAAAGATGTGCAGAGAAGAAGCTCTAAAAAAATGGGAAATGAGGAAACAAATTTAGTGAAATCCAGCTAGCAGAAAGAACAAAAATGTTTTTTGGGAGGCAATTTTTAGGATATACCAACTTTTGCAAATGAGACCGTGGAGTGAAGTTCTTGGAACTACCTGAAAGGAGGCTGTAGTAAAGTAGGGTCGGTCTCTTCTCCAGAATAACTACTGATAGGACATGAGGAAATGGCCTCAAGTTGCGCCAGGGGAGGCTCAGGTTAGACATTAGCAAGAATTTCTACACAGAAAGAGTGGTAAAGCATTGGATCAGGCTGCTCAGGGAAGTGGTGGAGTCACTGTCCCTGGCAGCATTCAAGAAGTGTGCAGATGAGGCACTTAGGGGTGTGGTGGTGAAGGGCTGATGGTTGGGCTTGATGATCTTGAAGGTCTTTTCCAACCATAATGATTCTGTGATTCCATGATTTATGAATCATAAAGTCCTTGATGTGTGTTACTAGCAGTGGGTAAAATACTAGGCAAGGGAATGTACTCAACCAGGCCGTAGCAACAGCAGCAAAAGCCCTGTTTGGTCTAGGGAAGCAGGTAGTAAGTATTATTAATCTAACTAAGATTCAAAAACTTTGAAAATATAAATCTGTCTGTCTAAATTATCAACACATCATTTAATCTCTAAATTTACTCAGTATTTTCATCAGTGTGCTGCCACTGTGTGCTGCATACACTCCCGCATTCTCTGTCCAAATGCTCTTGTTCATCCTATTAGATAACCTGCAGAGCCTCACTTTGATGTTGAATCTGCACCATTCTGTAGTGGCCACCCATCTCAGTACAGAGGTAGGTGGATGGTGGGTGAAGTGATTTCATGGGACTACTCAGTATATGAGGAACTGCACATAAAATGCCCATTCACATCAAAATCTCAAACTGATGTGCAAATAACATTCAAAGCCTATTAGATGATTCATTTCTTAAGCATGCCTGTGTTAACAATATTGAAACCATGCCTTATGAGTCTCTAAAACAACCCTTAAACTTGCAAGAAATTAAATCTTTATGAAAGTCAGTAAAAAGGACAATGTCATCTGAATGCCCTGTTTCCAGCATCTGCCAGCCCAATCAATCTCTCATTTTCAGAGTTTGCCTTCACGGGGCTAAGCAGCAGAAGATAATACTTGATGGACATAATAAAAGCCCATATCTGAATTGGAACAAATTATTGTTGTCGTAAGTCACAGGAACATTTTTACCATTTGTGAATCACATCATTACAATTTTGCTAGTCTATCCAAGATTATGTACTGCAGACAATGTTTATGTTTTAAAGCTAAGTATAGAGGAAACAAATTATATTTCTCTAATGTGCCAAAAATGGATAGGCAATTCAATAGCTGCAGATAAAATCTTTCAGAACGGCAGTATCTATTCCATTCTGAATATTTTTTTCATTCCTTTTTTTTTCCTTTTACAAGAGCACTGATGCTAATTTCCTCCCAATTTAAAAGCTCCTGAGCATGTGCTTGTTTCCCTCATAACATTCTGCATGAATACAGTCTTTGAGTAAAGGCATACAATATATAAAATCAGAATAAGAGAGAATGACACAAATTGGGTCATCTGCTGAAGTCACCTGACTGTGAGAGCACACATGGTCTTTTGAGTCCCTGTACTGGTTCTCATCCCCGAACAGGGCAGAGCATCACAAGTGATGCCACCCGTTGACTTAGGAGAATGCCCAGGCACGGTCTCTGTACGGAAAGTTGTCTCATTCTTCTCTTAAATTGTCTCATTATATTATGCTATTACAGCTTGTGATACCTGATTAATCACTCGGAAAAATTTCTTTCCTTCTTTGCATGAATAAGGAACTGATGTAAAGTTCACTGATACTGCTGGCAGTCTGTAGTTAACTTTATGTGTGGCTTTATGTTTTGCAGCAGCAAAGCGATTGCAACAGGGCTGAGACTGGAACCCACTGGTGAAAATGAGGTACAAGGTTTGAAAATAAAGTTGGCACTAGACAATGAAAGTGTCACCGTCACTAGTTTATAGGCTTTTTCTTAATAACTAGTACCTGGGCTTTAAAGGTGGTCCAAAAAAAAAAAAAAAGAACATTTTTTTGAATCATATAACTTCCATGAAAATAAAATGTTTTGGCAGTTTCAAAGCACCCCTTTTTATTTCTGGAGAAAACTGTTTACATTTTAAAATCATTATGTTTTCTATTTAAGGTATCAGTGCAGGTATTAGTGTTAGAATATACTGTAAAATAAATGAAAGGTGAAATAATTAAATATTTTAGTCATCCCTGTTTTTTACAGAGGTTTCTTTTATGGAATTTCAAAATTTTCAGGTCACATTGCTATTTAGTCTACAAACAGATCTCAAAAGTGTTCATAAAACTGCATTTTTATCCACTGCACAGGTTATATCATCCCTCATACTCATGGAAAGTCAAACAGCAGTGAATATAGTATACTCCTCATAAACCTTCCTTCTAACTCAGTAATATATATATATTAATCTGAATTCTCTTTGTTTGGCAGAGTTTTCAGTAATAAAGTGCCCAGATTTCAACATCATAGCTTAGTATCGTAGCCAAAAACTACCATTCACCTCTGGTCTTTGATCCATTCCAAGAATATATTGTCTCTTGAGAAAACGGTATACTGCCACACAATAGAGTCTAGTGTCATTCGTTGTTTGTTTTGCATAGAAAGTGTTGAAATATGGAGTAGAAAACAATTTATCTCTTTAAGAATTTGTGATCCAATCCAAAAAAATTCAACCAGTCCCCAGCACACAAAAGGGAGAGCATGTGAGTGCGGTCAGAGTTAAAAATGACAGAAGCCAGCTGATACAAACAGCAGTTACGTGCCTATCTGAGTTTTTCTCCGCTAAGAAATAGCTGTTGAATTGGGTTGTTTTTCTCCAGCTACTTTTCTTGAGATCTCATTTCTTTTTTTATTTTCTCTCTGTACATTGATTTCTGTATGTTTATTCATCTCATGCTGACCTCTGTAATACCTCCCAAGTTAGTGTTTGCTGCCAAATTCATTGCCATGCTCTCTACCAGCCCTTCTTAGGATATTAAAGAAGAAATTAAATAAAACATTACTTTGCTACAGCTGGAAGGGAAGGTTCTTGAAGGAGAAAAGAGGAAGGAAAAAGGGAGGTAACAGCCAAAAGCAGAATGAAGGATTTAAGATGAAGGTGGAGGGAGACAAATGAAGGAAGAGATACAGTAAAATGGGGGTGGAAGATATATTAAAAAAGGAAAGAGAAACAACCAACTAAAAAAGGGAACAACAGTCTCTCAGTCAATTAACCTCTGAGTAGCTACTTAATTTCAAATACAAGAAGTCCACAAATGTAAGCGCATGCCAATAATTAAGCTTTTATTTTATTCAAGCCAAAATAAATTTCAATTTTATACACAAGTATGTAAAGCACCAGAGGGAATAAATCTCTCGGAAACTTGAGATTATGGCACCTACCTCCCACCTGTTTCTTGAAAAATCTGGGCTTTTCCTGATGTGTAAACTATACAATCTCACACTTTAAAAAAATGTTGCTAGTGTGACATGCAGAAAACATTTGCAATGCTGTTCAGATGTGCTTTCCCTGCTTGAAAAGGGTCTACTAACTCAGCACTTACATGGAGATCTATTGGAATGGATCCATTGGAAGCAGATGATGGGCAAAGCCAGTTGGTTATCTCATATAAACGTCCCATTTTATATGAGATAACGATAACCAGAGCTATTGCTCTCTATCTCATTCCACAAAAACACAAGACAGAAAAAAAAATAGAAAGGAAAAGTCAGAATTACTTCTATGTATCCATTAACTACTCATTTTTCTGTAATATCATTACTGAGCATGTAATAGTGACAGTGATGACCGTGGAAGAGTTGGGGGCAGTGAAATGACTAGTGGAGAGAAATCCATCATTGGACTTTGCTTGATATTTCCTATGAAGGGAAGCTTTCAAGATATAACATAATATCCCAAACCATTCCCACCCACAGCAAATAATGGGAGGGTCCTAACAGGGGGGGGGCCTTGCACAGATCTCACTTGAGGATCTACAGAGTTGTACTTCCAGCAGAGAATAAGGAAGCATATCAGGTCGTCTTTCCTCTGTCACTTTTTTCCATCCTAAGGCACTCACTAGGTATCTGCTCCTTGGATTTGATTGTAGCTTCAAACCATAGTCCTTAAGTGGCTATCAAATGCACAATCCATCATCCATGAGCAGTGAAGATAATGGATAGACTGTCAAAATGAATTCAACTTGACTAAAATCAAGGACAACTCAATGGCAACATTGGGTTGCCATTGTCGGGCTGTACTTCACTGGCCTCTACAACTGTGACCGCACCAGGGCTCAGGCAGAGGCACTCACACCATGCGTAATCCTAACTGATTTCCTCCTTTTCCTCTCAGTATATCCTGTAGGCAGAAGAGCAAAGCCATCCCCCCAATCTCACTGCCAGAAAAAAACACCCCTTCATATTATAAAAGTGTCCGGCCAGTTGTTAGGATGGTTTTCACTGCGCTAAGTGGCTGCTCCCTGTCATCCAGGACATCCTGCTCCTCCCTATTCAGAGACTGAACAAAATAAATCACTATTCAGTTATTTATTACTGGGCTAAGTGTTAAAAGAAAGAAATTCTGTTCCTTGGGCTGCCATTTGGTGACAATTGCTTGCAGTTCACTATACATTTTGTAGGGAATAAAGTCTGTTTCTCAGTGTTTTTTGTTTGTTTGTTTGTTTGTTTGTTTTATGCAGTTACAGTTATCACCATTCTCAGGTATGGCAGAGAGAATCATTCAAGCACTTTCTCTACACACTTACCATACTCTCTTTATGTTACCTACATGACTTTACACACTACCATGGTATCCAAGCATCCCTTTCATGGTTGCAGTCACACTGAGGCATTCCAATGCTCCAGCTTGGGCAATCCAGCAAAAGAGAGAATGAACTGACATCTTGGACCTGGGCTCCAAACCAAAGACCACAAGAGGCATTCTTGTTAGAAGGATGTGACAGAGTTTTTATAGGGGAACATCGGCTTCCTGTTAGCATGTATTTTGGGATGCAGCTAATCATTGGGAATAACCCCGTGCCCAGGCGGATTCCTGAGCAGTGCTGCCTGGGAGAGTCCTGGTTGCTCCAGGAGGAAGAACTGTTCCAGGGATGCAGCAGTGCTGACAACACACCTAGCACCCAAGAATGTTCCCTGGCCTTGTTTAATTTACTAGGATAGATGTAATCATTGTGATTGCAAGACTTAAGTGACATTAATCTCTTTTTTTTAGTGTATCTACTAATTCCAATGCAAATTAATTCCTTTAGTTCTTACCAGTGTTCATTAACTTTTGATAACTCTGCATCTGAGTGTGAACGTTGATGAAGTCTGGACTAATCTTGATCTGCTTGATAAATGAAACCAAGTCTCCAAACTGGTCCATCTTCTGCACAATCTTAAGATTCAATTTTAAGGTCAAATGCTGAAGGAAACATCTTTCTTAATTTAGGAATGCTTCACACAGGAAAAATTAACTATATTTTGACCCATGCTTGTTAACAGTTTCCTAGTCAAACTGCTTGTAAAATCTAGTGTCATGTGGAAGTAAAGAATGGTGATAGATGTGATCCCAGGAAATGGATGTAGGGCAGCGTGGAAAGTCTGGGAAATGTACAGGGTTTTCCTCTTGGTTGTGCTCCAGCATCTGAAGTCACTGCACTGTCAGGGAAAGGATGAGTCCTTGGTTGTCCTCTTGCATTCCTTGTCATGCAGCTTTGCAAGTGGAGGAGACTGAAGGGAATTCAGAACCAGACCTGAGGATACATATGCAGACTTGGGGAATCTAACATATCCTTGGGACTGTAAGCTGCTCGCTATTAAACACACCTGCAGCATCAGACAGCATAAGGACAGCATATCAGATAGATAGCATAAAGGAATTCTTTAAGTGCTAACAGCATCTGAAGTGCTAGTGGCTAGGGCTGGAAGAGAAAAGTGAGATGGAAATTTCCTCAAGCAGGGCTATGTATCTCCTGTTAGGAAATAGAGGGAAAGAGATACCCATCATTATTTCCTTAGGTGATTTTTGTCATCACACTACCAATAACTTCACCTTCCAAAGATTTCAGTGAGTGATGATAAGCCCTTTTCCAATATAACAATGTGCATGAATTGGGCAGAATAATACCTCAGAATCCGTGGGTTCCCTTTAATTCATTTCAGGATGTTGTTGTTACAATAGTAATTGCACCCACCTAAATAACCTCTAAGATCTACAAAAAATATGACTTACTTTCGAATTCACAAATTCTAAGATTGAAAGCGGAAGTCTTCTCACATGTTCCAACTAGTGCCCCATTCCTCTACCCAAACGAAGTATGACCAGACGTGCTTTAGAATGGCTGCAAAAATGCTAGGTTGTGGACCTTTTGATTGCTGTTTTGGATTGTCTGTTGGTTCTAATTCTAGTTCCCATATTGGTCATCTGGCTTCGTGTAGTCAGAAAAGCCAGCAGAAAAAACAAACCTGCATAACATTTTCAGGCAGGGGAACTGCACTATATGTGTTGTCCTTGGGTTGGAAAAGATAAAGAAGTTCCTGCTTCCTGTATATGGATATTTAGTAATCCTCTTGACCACAAGAAACCCAGCCAACTAGACAGAATTTAGGAACACAAGTAATTGCAGAAATCACAGCCCACACAGCAGTGGCACCAAAGAAAACAGGCACATTACACAATTCTGAATGACCTTCCAGAGTACTCCAGAAGGATGTATGATTCAGACTATGCAGCATAGTTATGTGGAAGTCAGTTTTGTGTGTTTACATGCAGTGGTGCTGCCTTACTACAAGGACTGCAAAATTTTATTATCTTTAACACTTTACTTCTTTTGTAGCCACAGTGAATCAGGACTGTTTACTATGCTGTGCCTTTCCTAAGTGGTAATCTATAGGAGCAAAATTCCTTTAAGCTCATTGGCATCACCTGTGTAAGTATGAACAGCCTCCCCAGCTGACTCCCAGCTTAGAAGCCTAATCCAACCATGCTTTCAAAAGAAAAAGGGAAAGAGCTAAGTGTAGAAAGCAACAGCAGAGGCAGAGGACGGTTGCTTCTGCTAATGACAGCTTTGGTGCAAGTGCCCTGCCACCTGTACCACTAACCATGGGACGCCAGCCTTTCACCCTGGCCAACGACAGGACAAGGGGTAATGGGTACAAATTAAAACACAGCAAGTTCCACCTTCGGATGAGGAAGAACTTCTTTACTGTGAGGGTGATAGAGCCCTGGAACAGGCTGCCCAGAGAGACTGTGGAGTCTCCTTCTTTGGAGATCTTCAAAACCTGCCTGGATGCCACCCTGTGCCATGTGCTTAGATGTGATTTTAATGAGAAGCTGCCATTTTTAAGAGCCATCATTACAAGGGATTCTTTTTTTTCTAAAGATTGCAACCCTGTTAGAGAACATCATTGAAAACTGAACGTGGCACTTCCAAACCAGAGTCAGTATGTTTGTGTTGTCCTGTATACAGATTGTAAGCTCTTTTTTAGCAATAATGATTTTTTTCTACCATATTGCTTTTATTAAGAAACTAATGAGATTTTTCCTAAAAATCTTTGCTCTGTTGTCATAATTTCATGTGACTTCCACCTTACTTTAGTTTCTTTATAATTTTTGTCCTTCTAATTATGAAGAAAAGAAATTTGAACCCTCAAGTTGCAAACATTAGAAAACACAAATAAAAAGGAATCAAGATTTTTCAGCAGGTCTGATTGATGGTGGAATGTTGGGGTCAGGGTCACGGGTACTGAATGTTTAGGGTTGGCAACACTGTTAGCTGCTAGACTAGGAAACTTTGAAAAAATGCCCTAATAATGTCACACAAGAGTTTGATGTTTCCTTTTATTCTTCCTTCCTCACGCTAGACTAGTACCAAATCACACACACTGCTTCAGAATTCCAACACTTCCCAATCTGGATTAATTTACATTTGGAGACAGGGTGAGAGTTAAACTGTTGTAAAAGGCTCAGACACAGTGCCAACTTGTATGCTTTTTCTATTAAGGAAACTCTCAGAAAACTTCTTGCATCTAGAAAACTCTCTCATTGCATGGCTTATTTATCAAATGCAAAAGCAGACCTACACAAACAAATGCAGCCACGGTAACACAGCGGTTGCTCAAGAACTTGCCACAGTTGGAACCTCTGTTGTACTACAGTCTATAGTAAGACGTTGCCTTCTTCCAAGGAGATTTCAATCTGAATAAATCAACATACTTCACAGATATGCAAAATGCAATAAAAAAACCCAGAAGTAACCGAGAGAAAACCAGGCAGCAGGGCACACACTTAACTGTTACAGATAATGCAAACAGAAATTGCAGCCCGCAGCCTGCATTGCACCTTTACAGCCCAAAGTGAGCCAAAGGGAGGCCTGACTCCGTTTGTTAATTTATTACATACTGCGGAAGTGATTTGGCTCTGTATGTGCCATAAATAGGATATCCTCCTTGTTTCCTGCAGACATGTAATTCCATTTTCTGCCCAAGGATTTAGCCCACCGAGGACTGCAAGTACTGCATTACCACTACACATTCTAATTCAAACACTAAAGTATTGTATGAAGATTTAAGTGATTCAAATTTGACTGTGGTAAATGATGTCCTCTCTCCTGCCATTATTGATACTTGTACCAGAGCTGCATTACTCCTAAGGATTTTGCTGCTAAATTGTATTCAAGACCTGTTCAAGTTCTCCCTTTCCAGCATTTACCGAAATCTCTCCCTTAAAGGTTACCTTAATCAATTATAGCTGCTTCTACCATTTTTTGCAGGGCCTGTAGAAATTATCCAGGGTCACAAATTTCCTAGTGCCTGCAATTTCCATTCTGAGCTATTACTGCCCAACACATCCTCCAGTCACAGTATTTTAGTGCATTAAATTATTTGTAATCTGTAATGCTCCCTAACACTCAGATTACTACCACCTGGGGAAGGCATCCTTATTAGAGCTAAAGATTATGAGACCTCAGCATCTTTAATCTCTCTCCAAAAGGCCCGCAGGAGCAGAAGGCACCCAGTTTTGAGAGGAAATTGCTGGTGATTTTTTTCTTCTCTTCAGTCCACCCTTTCCCATCAACAGCTAGCAGGCCCTTAGAGAAGAGCCTAGAAGACCCATTCCTCCTTTACTTGTTTCTTCTCTCCTGTGAGGGCATGTGACTGCTCTCACGGGGCAGCCTCACAGAACAGCTCACTTCCCACATCCCCAGCATTAGTGTCACAGGGAGACCAAATGCTGCCAGCTGGTCCTTCCCATCAATAACTTGTTTGCTTTCTTCTCCCCAGTTTCAGTGACAGTTCAAATCTGCCCTAAAGTTACAGAGTCACTGGCTTAGCTGAAAGGCAAAAGTTCATTCTACAGTGACCAAAAAGGCATTACCAGATGTCTGCTAGCAGCAACCTTATCTAAGCATTCCTGCGGTTACCAGACTTTGTTACTAGCACAAACAAGGAATCAGCTAGCTCTGAACTGATCTGATATACAAGTGACAGATGCTAAGAGCACTGGAAAACAGTAGGAAGCAATGTATTACATTTTCTACCGAATTAAACAGTGCATGGAGTTGTGACTTCCCAGGTATACACATAATGAAACTTGGCGCATAGCTGGACTGATTCAAGGTGAGGCAGATGTATCACTCAGTTATTCTAGAATATATGCCTTACTTCTCCTCCTCCTCTATTATTTTAAATAAACCTACAAAACTAAGGTGAAAAGAAAAAATAAAATTGGGTGTTTAATCCATCCATCCCTCGGTATTCCCTAACATATGGCACTTTATTTCCATGCTGCCTAGAGGCACTGGACCCAACTGTGCTGAGGCACGCTGAAGATCTGCCCAGCCTTCTTGTTTTTGGAAGACTCAGCTAAAAATGCTTCACCAAAAGCAGGAGCAGGTGTAGGGTGATACTGCAGCATACTTGCTGCAGGGCTTGTTCTTTTCCATAGCCTTTGGAGATATGTAGAAAGGCAATAGAACAGCTTGCTGAGGTGTATATTTGAGGATGTGCTGTGGAATGATAGAAAGCACGGGCTGAAAGCAGCTCATTTTAAAAATCTGAGAACTTTTTATAAATGAAAAAGAAATTAAGAAAAGAATATAGTAGGAAACTGAAAGTCCTGAGATTATCCTTTAGATACCCTTCCTCCTCTAAACATAGTTGTTTTCTCTCTCATATTTGTAGCGATCCCAAGTTTGTATATGTAGCACCAACTTCTCTGCTACTTGATTTAATTAGGATCCAAGGATCCAAGGTTAAAGAACATTCTTCTCCATATCCTTTCTTGTCTACTCTACCACTCTTTAATATACTTGACAGCACCTTCATAATCTATTTCTACCTCATATAGTTATTGAGCTTACAGCATCAGCAACTGCTGAGAATTCGCACAGTCCTGGAAGACAGAGATTATGCAGGTTTCAAGCAGAACCCATTTGAATCCAAAATGCTTCTCTGCAGCACAGACATAAGAACAACTTTCCTCAGCTTGATATTCTGCCACCCTTAACCCCCCTCCTTCAGTTCTTAGCTGTTCCCTCCCGCAGTGAACGCAGCAGAGTTTAGCTAAAGAGTTTGCTGATAAGGTAGCATCGATCCACCAGCCAAAGCAGGCGGTCATATAGGAGGACATTTTGGTAGCTGAGGTGTGTGATAATGGAACAAAAGGAATAGGAGAAAGCTAGGAAGCTAAGGGCAGAGTCCAAAAATAGGTGGGAACACACACCATTTCCTGCATGTGGGGAGTCATGTATCTTCACCAGTTTAAAACTCAATAGACATTAGTAACTGTTTTATTGTACTTAACATGTGAGACAAATGTGAACTGAAATGTAAGGAAACCAGGCAGCAGGTTTAAAACAAACAGAAAAGGATTAATTTTACACAGTGCATACTGCCATTTTAGAACACATAGCAATGAGTTGCTGCTGCAGCAAGAATGGATAAATGGGCTTTAAAAAGAGCTTAGAAAGATTTGTGGATGGTGGCTCTATCCTTGGCTATCAAATATGATGATCCAGGCAACCTCTGACCAGGACACTGCTAAATGTTACTTGCCAAAAGCTGCCATCATGTTCTAGGATAAGATTCACTTTCTAGAGAGAAACTTTCCCAAGCACCTGTGCTTGGTCTCTGGTGAGGCTATGGTATCCAGCTGGCTGGACTGGAGCACAGGGTGACTTCTTGCATTTTGCCTACCATTCTGCATTGGGCTAGTAGGTTTTGTATGGTGATAGGTGCAATGTAGGTGCTCATCTATACGGATTGGTACAGTTCTAATGAATTTATGACCTGCATCCAATAGGATATTGTAGGACCTTGAGCAGTAAAATACATTTATGATTCCAGTAACTCAGGTGTTACCTATTAAACAGACCTCCTTTACTTTATACTTTCTACAAATATGTGGGTATTACATGGAAATTCATGAAAGAACGGGAATCTATACATCATTTGTGTTTCGAATTACTGATGCAGATAGCAGGCTACAGAACAACAGAAAACACTGCTGCCCTTGCTAACACAATCTGCAACAGACCTGGCCCTTCTTTTGTAGTCATTAGATAGTCATTGAATAAAAAATACTGTAAGTATTCTACTTTCCCAGTGATTGCACACCCCGTGCAGTCATGTTGCAGCTGAGGTGAGAATCATGCAATCCAATAGCTGGTAATTCAAGTCTCAAGCCCCATCATCTCCAGGAAGGAGACTGTGTTCACTTCTGCTAAGACCAGCAGGCTCAGAGTTCTGCTGAAACATAAAGGTTAAATTTCCCACTCCAAACAATCCTACCCAAGAGACTGTCCTGGAGCTTTTCACAGGGCAGGGATTTAATTAAATGAAGTCTCAGAATGTGATTTTCATAGTAGACTGCAATATTCAGTATAATAAGCGACTGCCAAAAGGCACGTGCTACGATGCATAGTACTGGTTGGCTTAGACAACTTTTAAGATGATCCCTAAGTAAAGCAACACCAAAGGAGGGGAGGATTTGTGAGCAGGTTTGAATGTCATAAAAGCAGAGTTAGGGCTTAGTTAATTGTCTCGCAGCTGACAGATGCTGCAGCAGCCATGTGACTAGAGCATGACCTCATATTTCGTCTTCCACCCCTCCTCCCCGAGCGTTGAGGGCAGCGCTGGCACTCAAACAAGCAGAAGGCATTTGCACAAGGCTACTTTCTAAGTTACTTAAAGGAGAAGCCTGAATCTGGGCAATGCAGATGCAGTTTGGAAAAATCAGACCACGAAGCAGCTTCTCAACAGCAGTAGTTATGCAAAGCACTGTTTTCATCTGGGAAGCGTATTACAGTTGCTGACTGTCATGGTAAAAATATTGACTCCCAAATCACATGGGTTTAGGTCATCCCTTCCCAATGCAAAATCTGCCAGAGGGGGCTGTCAAGGAAAGAAACGTTTTTCTGATCTGTTTGGAGGATTAGCAGAGAGGCAACGGGCTGCTGCAAGCTCAGGAGTCATCCCGAAGCGTCTCGGGAGACACTGCAGCAATGAGGGGGTTGTCTCCACCTCTGCTCCAGCCACAGGGGTTTCCTTGGAAGTGGCAGAGCCTCTGCCTCTTTCACTTCACTATAGATCCCTGGAACTTCCCAGAAGGACAGAACGGCTTGGAATGGCATTTAATTTCCTGGAGATTTTCCAGGAGCACTGAGTGTGCCTGCTCTTTCTTTCTTTCTTTTTTTCTTTGCATAGATTTCTGACCGCACGCGTCCCAGGAGCTTCCTGGGAAGACGTGATGTGACGATGTTCTCACACAGGGGAACCCGCGCTGGAAACTTCCTCGGGCGCAGTCAGCCCCATGGAGGTCGCTTCCCCTCGTCCCGCGGTTGCACAGGGACCAGCGCCAGGGCTGGCTGCCGGGTAGAGGTTCTAAATTAAAGCCTCTCTTTTGGCGCTGACCCCTTGGTGACACAGGGCAAATTACACGTGTAGGAAATGACAGCAGCAATTACTTGCTGAGATCTCCTAGTGAAAAGGGCTGTAGTATTTTATATCCTTATATCTTATATATATCTTTATATCACATCTTTTTATAAGGTTTAGAGTTTTCTCACAAACAGATCTCCAGTTTGAAGCTATTCTTAGACTATTGGCCCGAAGCTTCCCAGTACTGCTCCAGTATTGTTCAAAGCTAAAAGATGAGATTTTTCCATGCAGTTGTTCTACCGTAGTTCTTCTCTCTACTGTTTCATATTGCTTATCTGCTCTTCAGGTTGAAAT
The DNA here is from genome assembly GCA_034781795.1 of Crypturellus tataupa. Lineage (NCBI taxonomy): Eukaryota > Metazoa > Chordata > Aves > Tinamiformes > Tinamidae > Crypturellus > Crypturellus tataupa. Next base: position 2,780,230 of record JAWLRI010000847.1, on the reverse strand, counting down.
GCATCACAGTTATTCTAATTTACTGATTGCATTGGTAATGCTTTACAGCAATTAAACAGTACTGTTAATACTGGCGGTGTATCAGAGCAGGATGGAGTTTCTCTGCTTTTGATAAAGAGAGTTTCAGGCAAAATTTCGGTTTCAACTCCAGCACAGCTTTAGCTTGCGAGTCTCTGACCGGACCCGTTGGCCTTTACCTGGACCATCGCTATGGAAGTGCTGGCGCTGCCTGGCACCCTGTGCCCCGCCTGGGCGCTGGGCAAGCAGGTTTCTGCCACGGCGGAGGCCCCGGGTGCCCCCGGACGGCGCTGCCGCCCGGGAGGCCTTGCCGAGGAGCGGGGCAGAACGGGCCGGGAGGGCGGCCGCCCCCGCCGCCATCGCGGGTCACGCCGGGCCCGGCGCGGCGCCATCTTGTGGCGGCCCGGGGCTGCCACGCGTTCGGGTTTGGAGATAAATAAAAGCGTTTGGAGATTAATAGAAGCGTTTCCAAGTCTGTCAGGGCCGCCTGCTTCACATGGCAGCGAGCCAGGGGAGAGGCCAGCCCCTCGGGCAGCACCGTGACCCTTGCAGGCACTTGGTGATGGCAGGAGCCACGCAGGTGTGGGGCCTCCCAGTGCCTCACCAACCCCGGCGCCTTCTCCACAGACCCAAACGTGTCACCGAGCCTGGCACCTTCTCTGCGTTTCACTAAGAAGTAAAATCCTCAGGCACCTCTTTCAGTCTTCAGCCAGACTCACAGAATCGCAGAATCGTTATGGTTGGAAAAGAGCTTCAAGATCACCAGGTGCAACCGTAAGCCCCTCACCACCATACCTGCTGAGCCGTGTCCCTAGGCGCCTCATCGGCACGTTCCTTCAGCACTGCCAGGGGCCACGGCTCCACCGCTTCCCTGGGCAGCCTGTTCCAATGATCTTCCACTCTTTCGGTGTGGAAATTTTTCCTAATACCCAACCTGACCCTCCCGTGGCACAACTTGAGGCCATTTCCCCTGTTCTATCAGAAGTTACTCAGGAGGAGAGACCGACCCCCATCTCACTGCAGCCTCCGTTCAGGTAGTTGTAGAGAGCGGTAAGGTCTCTCCTCCCTGTAGGTGCCTGTGTACGTTTGGAAATCTACCGGATAGCCTTTAGCTCATTTTCTTCATTTTCTTAGTACCCATTCATTAAATAATTACCAAGATATTGCAGTGATTAGGATTAAAAGCTGTTAGGGTGAAAACATCAAAGTCTTTGAACTTAGTTCATATTCTGTGTCATTCATATGACAAAGGTGAAGAAATGGCTTTTATCAGCTGAGGTAGTGCAAGGCCTGTGTGTCAGCATCCCCTGCACCCTGCGCATTCAGGAGGAGAGAAATCTGATTTTTACAAGTCTCCAATAAGCCCACGTGGCTTGAGTGTAGACCACCCATGGTTTTATATGATTTAGGCACCAGACCTCCCTGGCTGGGAAATTCCCTGGGAAGGAAACTTAATTTAATGTGCAAGAGCCTCAGGATATGGCCCCTTATGAGTATTACGTGTTGCAGTAGATTAAATTTTATTCTAGCAGTAGATTAAATGACAGTATCATTGGCAATTTGTCTAGGGCTTTACAATTTTCTGTTTTGACTTGATCCGGGAATTAAATTAAGCTGCTAAATAGTACTTTCTTATTCACAATCCACATAATCAAAACAGGAGATCCTCCTGAACATGTCAATGCCCAAATTACTGGTAGGAGTCCCTGTTAGATTTCTCTTTTAAATTTAGCACAGCCCAGAATAGTAACTCTTACATAACACAAACACAACCGATATGGGACTTGCTATAATTTCAGTGAGACACTGCAAATCTCTTGTGTTGCAGAACAGCTAAAGCAGACAGCATTAGAGTTGTCCTTCATACAAAGAGCTTGAGCAAATGAGCTCATTCTTATGAAGCAGGGGATAAGGTTTCCATTAGATATCGAAATGTATTCACGACGAAGCGGACCCTGACAGATCCTAGCTCCTGCCATGTGTCCCAGCAGCACTGTAACCTGTTTTTTCACTTCAAAAACCACAAGTGTCTCAGGCCTCCTGTTTCTGAGGATAGAGAGAGATAAGGACACAAGAATGTGGACCCCTGAGCAATTTCAGAGCCTGGATGCTACATGATTATGGCACAACTGAAGCAGGATCCCTGCAGTGGTTCAGAGGGTGGATCAGCCACATACCGTGTGCTCCCAGCGCTCAGTCTGGAGTATCTGTCTCTTTCAGGCTCTTGGGGGCAGTAGCTGGTTGAACTTGGTAAGAGGCAACTGTGCTAATAGGCTGGACACTGTGCTGTTGCCTCCCCAGAGTCACTCGCCTATTGCTGTGCTAGAGGAAGCAGCAAGGATTTTCTTTGCTGAATTATGGTAGTCGTGCGGAGTCTTGGCTGGGATTTTGGTTTCACAGATGCAGTGCTCTCGGACTGCTGGGGTCTGAGGTAAAGAGTACAGGCTGGACCAGGATTTGACTCTGTATCATTCAATAATACTCAGATTTGCTTAGTCAAGAAACATGTCAATTAAGAAGCTACTCCCATATTCAGAGGCTTGTGGAGATCAGTCATACCGATGCACAGTCCCTGCCATTTCCTGGATTGCTTTAAAAATAAATATACCAGCAAGACACAATAGTATTAGAGATGTTAGCCTTGGTTGTGCAGAGTCACCCTTGGAAGTTTTGGTCTGATAAGAGCTAGTACCACTGATGATTTCATGATTTGGTAGGTTACGTTTTCACACAGATGCAGCCGATTATATAAACAAGGCAGTGGGGTCTCAAAAACATTTTATTACAATTACACATACCTTTTATAAAATATAGGACTGCGGTTTACAAAATCATTCAATAAAATGTTAGGACTAGGGGCTTCCTCCAAGAAAATGTCATCAGATTTTTCTGGAATCTTGCTATAAATGTGCTTTACAAACACTAAATGCCCTGGGCTACTCCTTCTTGGTTACAGTGATCTTTGTGCAGAGCACCATGACAAGCCTCTACTTAGAGCATCAGAACAGGACATAAATGATGCATAAATCTGGAGCTCTCCGGGACTTATTTTCATGCTCTCTGTGTGACAATAGAAGCAAGTATCTCCTTTAATCTTGTGTGGCTTCTCTATTAAAGTGCACCCTGATGCTAATCCCTGGCTATCTGGATTTAAACTGACATGTATCCTACGGCTGCAAATGCTAGAACATCCGAGTTACCAATTTGCCCTTAAACCTCTGGGTATTCATGTGTTTAATCATACCAAAGGACAGAAAAGCCATTATCCTCCTGGTGTTTCCCTAATACTGTGGTGGGTTCCTTCAAACGCCAGGCAGTTTTGCTCACAATATTTCCTGAGTTTCTGCATTATTTCCCATTCTGAGCTGAGAGAAGGTAAATACATGGGGTAAAGAGCACAGAGCAACATGTCAGAGTTCTGTTAGCAACTCGCACATCTCTACTCATATATCTCATAACTATTCAAATTACAGCTAGGACTTGCACTTGAATTTCACAGAAGGCAGCCAGCCTCTCTTGCATGTAAGCAGGCTTTCCTATGGAAAAATGCAGCACACTAAGCCCTGATCATAACAGAGTTGTCAAACACAACCAAAGGAAAATATGCAGTAAATGAAACTGCATCTGCGTTTATTGTTTATATATATGATGGTAATGCACCTGAAGAGTGCTCACATGGTGGTAACCTAAGCAATAAGACACTTCTGCATGTACAATACACGTGTTACGTCCTGTCTCTGCAACTTCTGGCACCTTCCCTCAGGGCTTGGTCTGGCTTACAGTGCTGTTGCTTGGGCCTTGTCCCTTACAACGTGGTATCACATAAATAAAGAGACTTGCACCTTGTGCATGGGCACACTGTAAGATGCTGCAGTTCTCTTTGGGTATGAATGGCCAAACTAGACTTCTGCAGAGTGTCTCCTGCGTCCTGCAGACCAGACTGAGCCACAGCCACTGCACTGTGCCTCGGAGCTGCAGCTCCCAACACTCAGCAGCCAAAGCCAGCACGGGCAGATGTGTTACATGAAGTCTGTGCTCCAGAGGCCACACTGTTTGCGCTGCTGTGTCAAGGCCACACAGAAACAAAGTAGGATTATGCAAGAGCCCTTAGTCAATGTCCAGGAGTCCCTCCGGCAATATTGGTAATCACTGACTCCCTTTTAGGCTTCACAGTAGACTTCAATCCTGCATTCATTAGCCCCTGGAAAAGAAGTCATGACTATATGGGAACTGATGTCCCAACTATTCCCTGGTCCTTGCTTTATGACCAGCAACTAGAGGTGATTGTAAAAGTTGAAGAGCTGTTGAAATTATTCTGAGGTGGAGTGGGAAATTGAATTAACAATACTTTCTTCAAAGTAAGAAGTGCACATGTATTTCAAAGATGTTCATGGAAACCATCATTTGTTCTGTTTGGAATTCAAGGATTTTTGCTTTGGGAAAATTGAAAATCATCAAAAATATTCAAAACAAAAATTCTGGAGGATTGTAGACAAACAGTGATTTAGGATATAAAATCGTGAATGAAAATTCAAGCATACAGTTATCTGCTAAAGTTTGCAAGAACAGAAATTTGGTTACTTACTTTGCTGCCCTTAGGCTTTGCCACCATTAATGTAAGGATTAGCTGAGATTACCTAAATATTTCTTAGCAAAAAAACTTCCTGATAATAATGACATTTTTTCCTAAACATAACTTTTTCCTTGAAAGGTACACACTAGAAAAAATACAGGGAAGACAAAGGCTGTTAGGTGTTTTAACAGTCTCTCTCGTCCAGTGAGCGTCTCTCACGTCCAGTATCTTTAGGTATGATGGGAAGCAGCAAAACTGGGAAGCTGCTGATTTTCATGGCTACACTCCTACACCTTGGGAATTTCTGATTAGATCCTCGTGGGAGATTTATTGCTGTTTTCCATTAACTGGTTATCTGAACCAGCTGCCCAAAGGCAAGTAGCTGATAGCCCACGCTGCACGTGGACATGGTCTGTGTAGCACAGCACTTTCAGGTGACAGCGGTCACAAAGAGGTGCTGGAGCACCCACTCCTTCAGTGGTTGTTCTCAGAGTTTTCACTCGAGCAGCAGTACATGTCCTGTCAGCAGTATTTGACTGTTTAGCCCCTTAGCACCTACTGAAATTGTCCCGAACTATCCGGTCTTCTGATCCAACATTGTCACTCTTCAATCTCTTCTTATCGTAGAAAATTTCAATCTGTAACAGAGAGATAGAGAGAAGGCAACACCTTTAACACCAGAGTGTGTCTTTGGCAGCAATAGTTTGTTTGGCAATCCTTGTGGAATTTCTCCAGGGGGTCAAAAATCACAGCTCAGTGAGCACTTCTGTGATAATCAGAAAATGTCCCTTCACTAAATTCCAAAGCAGGTTGAAGTAAAAGAAGTTTCAGAAGTTAGGTGCTTAGACTGCACTTTCCAAAGGTGCCCACAGAAGGGAAGCTGGATATTTTTGGTAACTTACGACTCAAGATTTATTGAACCAACCACCTTTTTCATACGGAAATGACCTCTCTATTATGATCCTGGGGCTCTGCAGTGTTGGCAGAAATATAAGACAGAAAAAGGAAGCACAGCAAAAAACTAAGCTATAAATTTATTAAAATAGAAGAAAGAAAAGAATTGATTTTGACAAATCTCACATGAAGATGGCGTTTCAGACTCAGTGTCTCCTTGAGGCGCGTACATCTTCCACAAGCGACTGCACCGGACATGTTCTTAGCAGTGCAAAGACAATCACTTCCCCATTTTTTCTAAGCTCACATTTTCAAAAATCATGACCCAACTCCAAAACCATGAATGGCATAAAGCTCATAAGGCTTTTCTTTTTAAGAAGTAGCAGCCTTAGAGTTCTTTAATTTGTCATCTGATTTCTGGATTGCAGGTCTTGTTCTGAAGTTCAATTCTTAATTATGAGAGCTGGAAACTTGAAAAGAAAGCTTTATTGTATCATCCTGTACCTGACTCATCTTGTACTTTCATACCTGATCACTGACCGTGATAGGCACTAAAATCCTGAAGAGCCAGCAGTGTTGTTTTTGATTTGTATATGCAGCTTTCACAGTGAAAAAGAAAAAGGAAAAAAAAAAAGGAGAGAAATAAAAAAGGGAAGGGAAGGAAAATGACAAAAGAGAAAAAGAAAAAGAAAAAGAAAAAGAAAAAGAGAAGAGAAGAGAAGAGAAGAGAAGAGAAGAGAAGAGAAGAGAAGAGAAGAGAAGAGAAGAGAAGAG
>JAWLRI010000847.1:2750030-2768166 GCA_034781795.1 Crypturellus tataupa | reverse complement strand
CGCGGGACGAGGAGAACGCGCGGACAGGCTCGCGGCAGCGGGTGGAGCGCGCCGGAGCCCCCAGCCGGGACCCGCGCCCCCCCGGCACATCCCGCCCGGCCCTGCCGCCGCAGGGTGCTGGGGAGAAGAGCTTTTCCCGACGTTAATTAATTAAAATAAACAGCAAATTAAATACAGCAGAATTAAAATAGCTCCGGAAATTAATTTTCAACAAAACCCACCTGGAAAGGCTGGATATTTAAAGAATTAATGGAGCCCTCTGAGAGCGCCACGAGGCGCCCGAGCTCGCGGCAGCCGCCAGCGCCCTCGGAGCCCCCTCGGCATCCCGAGGGACGGGGACGGCGCCTCGATGGCCACCACAGCCCCTGCCAGTGCCCAGGCCGACCCCTTCCCTGTGCCCGCGCGAGGGAGCGGAGGGAGGGGATGAAGGTGCCAGGGCTGGCGCGCGATGACGCCCGGCGAAGTCCCCAGCCCCTCTGCGCTCCCCACGCGAGATCTCCATGTTGAGGCGGAATTAAGGCGCAAACAGGTCCGTGGATTCGGGCGCAGCTCCTTGCCGGGCACCAGCGGTGCCGCGAGGGGCTCCCGAGGGCCAAGCGAGCGCGCCGAGAACGGGCACAACTCGGCGCACGGGGAGGCAGCGCTGAGTCAGCAGCGGCGGGAAGTCCCCGGGGCGGCGTCCAGGCCACCTGCAGGAAGGCGCCCGGTGCGCGCCGCCCCCCGCGGCCCCGCGCCGGGCGGAGCGTGCGACAGCGCCCGCCGCGACGCAGCCGCAAGCGCCTTAAAAGCCACGAGCGCGTATCGCTTCCTTCGGCCTCGTCCTGCCCTGCCCCTTAAATCCGCTGCTTGCTTCCTTCCTGCCCACGTAGCTCGCCGCCTTCCTTTAATTTCCTTCTCCCCTTCACTGTAGCAGCTGTCACCTGCCTCTCCTGGTGCTGCCCATGCTCACGTGTCAGCACCTGCCCCTTGGCTCTGGGAAAGTGAGTCAGCAGGGAAGAGACAGCCGCAAAAACCCCTAATAACCAGTAGGACCCGAGTGCTGGGGGTCTCTTCAGTGGGGTCACGCTGCCGCGAGAGCAGGGTCTCCAGGGCTCCGTGCAAAGCAGTGCTGCTGTGAGTGGAGATAACGCAGCCACGTTCCGCACGCCGTGATGGGTGTCCCCCGCGGCAAGGAGGTGTCACGGGAGTCACCGGCGCAGCGAAGCCGGGTCTAGTCTTAAGCGACTCCCACTCACGTCAGAGACCAGGTAGCTGGGTCCTTTCTGCCCCTAAGATCCGATTAATATCAGAAGGTGTCGAGTGAATGATGTGTGCCTAGCCCGAGTCCAGCTCCTGCCGACGAGTTCTTGTGACATCTAGGTTCAGCCTTCAGTGTACGGGTACTGTGCCGTCAGCTTAGAACATTTTTTTTTCTGCTTTTCTGCAGAGATGATCATATAACCATGCCTGACTTCCACTTTCAAAGAGTTAATACATCCCTTGCACCCAAGTTTTCGGGGTGTTTATAGAATTCTACTGGTTCAAATCTGATCAAACCCTTTGCCTTGCAGAGAGAAAGGAAGTAAGCTCCATCAGCACTGTCTGACGCAGAGCCGAGGCAGGTGTTTGTCCACATGCAAATCTGATCTTCTGTTCTGCCAAGAAGTGCAGGCGCCTGCCCGTGTCCTCCCTCCACGGTGTCCCCACGGGTCTGTGAGTACCTAAGAGTCCCTGCTGCCGTGCCCCGCTCCGTGCGAGCCGCTCACCCTTCCTGCCGCTGCAGGTTGCATTCCAGCCGCAACGCATAGGATCAGAATGCAGAAATTAGTGTAATTGTTTGTTGTGGTTATTGCATACACTGAGCAGTGTATACGTGCAGGAAAGCACTTGTAACTTTGCACAGGGCAGTTCTGATCACAGGTTCCGTGCAAGAACTTAAATTTTCTGATGAGGTGATGAAACAGCCTCTCATCAGGGGGGCTTTGTGCCATGACAAGGCTGTGCGACGCTGCATTCATGAAAAGGACCAAAACACAGAAATCTGAAGCCTTTCGGGTATGACAGAGCTCTTACACTGCTGTCCGTGTCTTCTGGGTCAGCTAGAACAGCCTCTCACACCAGGCAAGAGGCCCCTTCGGGACAGCCCTCCTGCACAGCTGGAAATCCACACTGTGGCCTTCTACTGAAATCAAGATAATTCTCTTTAAAAAGCAATTTTTTTTTTTCAAAACCAAACAACACCGTGCACGTGATGAGACAAGAGGCTTTTAAGGAAACCTTGCCTGCCATTCCCCTTTTAGGATTTTAAGCAGTCTGCAGCTTGTGAAATATTTATACATCTCTTATCCCCTGGAGCAGATGGAGAACGGCTGGAGGGACCAGGAAGCCAGGGGAGGGTGGGAGCAGAAGCAGCAGAGAGGCTGGAGAGATCCCAGTAGCCGCGAGGCCCCCGCAGGGTCCCGCGAGGTGGGTGACAGTGACGGACGGTGTAAAGGAGCGACACGTGCGAGTGGCCTGCTGGCACCTTGCAGCAGGGAGCAGGGGGCTGCAGCACTCTCCTCTTCCCCAGGAATGCCAACCGAGCTGCAAAAGCACGTGCAGAGCGTTTCCTTCTCCATCCAACTCTAAGTCAAGTGTAAGGTTCCTATTTCACATCAGCTGCAGTAAAAGACCTTCCTCTTTATTAGCGTTTGTGTCTAGCTGATAATCCAGACTTGCATGGGCAATAAAGTTTAATAAAAAAAGAATCAGCTGAGGACATTTTCAGAATTTATGGCTGGTTTTATTTACTAAATTGAGTTAGAGAGTGCAGAATGAGGTTTTGATATATATGTCACCTTTTTGCTTGCTCATTTTGAGCCAGTCTAAGCTAGCATAATTTAAATAAAATAACGTTTGAGTTATAACTCTGTTTTCCCAAGTATTACTAAATCTTTGTTATTGGAAGAAAGGGAGGCAATGGACATTTTTGTATGAATTGCTTTAAATATTTAAATAAATTAATAAAACCTAAAATTATTTTTATGCTAAACTAGCATAATTTAAGTGTAATAATGCGAGTGAGGACACTAGCATAGCGCACAGTATTTACAGCAATGTCAAAGCTGAGGTTCACAGCAGACTTCTAAAATGCAGCAGTGTGATTTATGCCTGGAGAGAGATTTGAGTACATGAATCTATTCTTTCTAAATGGTTTCTAGGCTCACAGTGGGGTTTTTGTTTGATGTATAATGCAGGTTGAATTGGAAAAATGAGACTGGAACTGACTTCCTGATTTTTGTCCCCAGCTCTTGCAGGCAGCCATGCCATACAATGTCCTTTATGCCCTTCAGTCGTCTCTAATCAGCGCAAAAATAATGGACTGTGTGCAGTGTCTCGAGTGAACTTTCTCAGGGCTCAGAGCAACCTCTTAGCACCTTCTGCTGATCTCAGCAATGTATTAGGACTTTACCTGGAAACCTCAGACTTCCTATTAACAAGTGTTTCCTACTGTTTTCTTTCCCCTTTCATTCTTTGCTCTTCTGATCTTCCATTAGTTTCTCTTTCCTCACTTGTTTTGCTTAGCGATTGCTTTTCTTTTTCCTGCTTACCAGTCATCCAGAATCAAAGAGCCTAGCAGAAGTCTCTTTAATCTACAGCCTAACTGCTCAGCACTGTCTAAAGTGAGCACAATAAGAACATCTGGCCATTACTTATTAAAAGCAGAATTCTCAACTAATACCTGGAGAAGAAACCATGGAAATATCAAAAGGAAAATGTTTCATGTCATGAGGTGTTGCTGGCAATAGTTTTTGTATTTTAGAGTAGCCTCTCCTGGGAAAGTGAGATCCTCTTGCTTGGGTTATCTAAGATGGCATTGCACAAACCATTAGAGAAAGTACCTTGTTAGCTCCCAAGAAGCTGATCAGATCATGTAGCTAGTCTTTGGTACATCCATTCTCTTACTGTACTAAATTAGTTAAATATTTAGGGTTTTTTTGAAAGGCAAAACAGTTAATTAACAATAAAATAGGAGGATGAGCTCCTCAGGAGTAAAGTACCAAAAAACCTCACCAATGACTCATATTGCATGACTAATCCTTCTTGTAATCCTTCATTCACTCTCACATTGGAGCACCGTGCTCTACAATTAGGAATTTCAGCAAAGGTTGATATTGGAAAGGAAGAACTGGTAGCAAGAAAATAATTCCAGAGATTTTTAATAAGATATAGCAGGGTCACTGCAATCACAAACATGTAATGCTTTTCAGCAAAAAAGAAAAGCCAAGATAAGATGGATGTAGATGGAGCAGTACAAGAATAAAACAAATTGGTCTTTGAGCACACAGAGGCCCTGTAATCTTTCAACAAGCTATTGAAAAAACACAACGGGAAGAGGTGACGTCTGGAGGATAGCTCAGGTGGGGAAATCTAATGCGCTGTTTCTGCACTCACTAGCGTGTTCAGACTGCGGGGGACAGTTTACCTCCCCTCGGAATGACAGCTTAATCCAGCCATGAATATTTGCATTTGTGCATTTGACACAGATTCTTATCATGATGCACCGAAAACAGTATAGTTGCATGGGAGCGTGCCAATGCATTGCAGACTGCAGCACTGCTTCATTAGGGAATCCATTCAGCTAGAGCTTGATGGTTTACCCTAAAAATTCTCTGGATACCTTGTTAGCACTGAATTCTGTCCTTGTGCTCAAAGCTGCTTTTCTGCTCTGGTATCATAGGCAGGAAGAGCAATTTTCTGGCCATTTTTATTATCTGTTTATATTTTATATTATTTATTTATAAAACTCGGGTGCCTAGACAATAGAAATAACACGCAGAGTGTAGGAAAGTGTGTGTAAAGTCCTCTGAAACCATTGCTGCTGCTCATTTCTAACCCCCTTGGAGACTTGCTCTTAGTTCATAGAGCCGTCAGCCAGAACAGGCCTCTGGGACCTCCATTCCGCTCCCTGCCCCAGGACTGAAACACTTGACTGCTCCACTTGGCTGTTAAAAAACAGCGTCATGCTCCGTATTAGGCAGCTGGAGCTGCTCTAACAGTGAGATGTAGGATTATTTTTCTGATGAGGGGAGCAGGGATAAAATTAAGCATGGGCGTCCCTTAAGACTTCCTTGGATTAGGGTTGTTGTTTTTTTTTTTTTTTCCCTTGTGATCTTTGTCACTGCAAGAGCTAATGAAATACATGGTATCACAGAAATCCCATACTACTACATCTTCAGCTGCTTTCACCAAGCCCCTTTATGGGTTCATTTTCCCATTTCGTGCTGAGTTATCAGAGGAGGTATTGTATGACCTCGGAAGACTTCCTGGAACTGACCTCAGCTGGATAATCACACACAGAATAAAGCCTTTGGCTGTCACGTCGCTTAAGCTTTAAGTCGCACCTCCACTTTCCAAAGCGTCTGCTGAATCCGTGCTGCTGGAAGAAGGAGAGGCGCAACAGAGCGGAGTTCTTGCGTGGCTCCGAGTCAGGATCGCCGTAGCAGGTTTCCCACCACCACCTGCTCCGTTTGGCTCTCAAATGAGTAGCTGTGAACAAAGTGCCACTTGCTTGAGGCACACGGAGCCTTTCTGCAGCCAGGGGCTTGGATCTGCAGGCAGCAGCTTGAATAACTGAGGACTCTCAGTTCGGGTCTAGCTGAGATTCCCCACAGCTGTCCTGCCATCTGGCCTGTTTCTTTTACATCATGCTCCATGTCTCATTATTCTTTTCCTATGAGCTGTCCTTGTGTCTATTAATCATCAAAACTGCTTGTTTTCCCTTGTCTGGGATTTGGTCCTGTAAATCTCCTCTTTAGTTGCTTCAGAATTTATTCAGCCACGGGATATTTTTTAAGCTGATTGAAAAGGTTACTCCCCTGCCTCAGAAAAAGAAAAAAATGTGACCTCTGTAATATAGCTTTGAACCTCGGGCTATGCCTCGTTTATAGTCCCCCTCCAAGCAAAGAGATTTGGGGATATATACTCCAGTCGTGGTTAGACTATAGCAAGAAACTGTGGAAAGATGACTGTCCGTCCAGGTACTGCAGGGGAGAACAGGCTCTGGGCCTTGCTCCCCCTTGCCGAGGGATGCCTGTCTCTGAGGTACTGCACAGAAAGCTAGCTGGAAATGCGGGAAAGGGAGATTTTTCCATGGTGAAGCTGCCCCGTGGAGGACACCCACAAGCCAGCAGGTGCCCGCAAGTGGTGAGTGGGCTTGGGGCAAGGTAGTGCAGAGGGACGTGCTTCCTCCAGTGGATGCCAGAGCTAAGACTTACGGCGGAGGGTGAGAGGGAGCTCCCTTCAGCTCTCTGGGAGTTGCAGCTGGTTGGGAAGTTGGGAAGGGGTCGTGCTGAGGAGGGCAGAGGCTTCTGCTGGCTTCTCCTCTGCCTCGTCTTGTTACTTGGAAGGGTTGTTCAACAGAAAGGCAGGTTATCCAGCTGGAATAGGAAGCCAAAGTGTGGCTCCCTTTGTACTCAAAGCCTCTGAGGAATCCAGCTGTGTTAACCCTGAATCCACTTTCTTTGGACACGAGGAGACAACACTTATCTCTGGAAATGTCATTCCTCCTTCTCACTTTCTAAGCAAGACTTACATTTGTTGGTGATGTTTGCAGCTCTGTTTTCTCTTTATGCTGCTGATTCCTTTGCTTCTCCTCATATAGGCATTCAGCATGGTTAGCTTCCCACTCAGCCACAGTTTCTCCAGCTCAGCCTGAGCTGCTTTGCTTAGGCTACAGTTTGGTGCTTTCGCCTTCAGCCATGTGTTTATCTTGCCCTCCTTGTTGGTTAGTTGTGCTTGAAAATAATCACATTCTTCCTGTGCCTTCACGTGCTCGTCAGTCTTCTGATTTCTATCTTCTGGTGACAGTCACATCTGGAGTTTCCCCTAGGACAAACAAAATGCACTCCTATTCATATAACCAAGGCAAATAAATTGGCAGCTGTTTGTTTTGTTTTGTCTCAGCTGGTGAACTGCGGCAGATCCATCCCACCAGGTCTATTATGTAAGGAAATACTTGAAGTTATGAAAAAGCTTATGTTTTTTTCTTAACCATAGGAGTCAAATGGGTAGAGTTCTGTCCACAAAACTAGAAACCATATATTACTGAAGCCATACAGACATCTGGGCCTTTGACCCAGATGAGTGATAACAAGATAAAAAAGGCAGAGTGGTTACTGTGATGGGAAATCAGAGTGAGATAACACAGAATTTGTCATCAGCATAGGTCTAGTGAATGGTGTTGTGCTGGGTGCAGCCTTAAGCCGTGGCCGTCCCTTTACGGTTCTGGTACATCCAGGAACCAGCCACACAGAAGCCAGTTACTGATACGTCTGCCCTCTAAGCCTGAGGAAATCTTAGCTTATTAAAGTTACTACAATGGGAACTAACACATATTTTACATGCTAACATCTTTTTTTTTTTTTCATATTCCTGAATATATTAGCTTCTCCAAGCTGAAAAAAATATTTCTGAATGGAGCATGTAGGATAGTTTGTAAATGGTGACCAGCTTGCTGATTATCATTTTCACAAACTTAATTATCAACTTAAGAGGCTCCTATCCTTTCTCAGCACACAGTCTTGCCTTTTCCTTACTGCTTGCTCAAAATGTCTTCCCCTGTCACCTGTACCAAGCACCAAGTCAACAGTGTGACTGAGCTGTCGATGACGATAGAAAACTCTGGCAGGAGGAGGACTGTGTCATTTTTTACCTTTTTCTTGTTCTTTCTGTCAAATGAAAGGTGTTTGGTGCTTATAAACAGAAAAAAAAAAAGCTAGAGAAAACTTGTTTCCTCTGTCTCCCCAGCCTCCCATTCACTGCAGCAGAAGACTCAGATCTCACTGCTGCTGCTGTCTGCGTCAGGGGAGGTAGAGCTTCTTCCAAGTGATGCTGCATGCTACAGAGGTGTCTTAATTTACCCTCCAGAAAATCCACGATTGCCCAGAAGACCTGGAGGAGGGAAGACTTGAGAAGGAATGTGAAGGATGTTCTGGCTGAACATTTCTGGATGTCAGTAGGGATTTCCCAATCTTCTCATACATAAATCATACAAGATCAGAAAAGTTGCATGAGCATTTGTTAGCGAAGTAACAAGGACTGGAGTTGTCATTTCTTTACCAAGGGAGATCTAATTATCATGGTGATGTTACTTTCTGGCAGGCATTAAAGTCCTAAGAAAGAAGCTTATGTGTATATGCAGTAAAACAGTGAAAGGAAAGCAAGGGGAAAGTGGGACATAAGCAAAAAGCAAAGCAGAAAATATCACTAGTATCTGGCATAAATTTGAGAGACACAGGAACTGGAAAAAGAGTAGCAAAGACAGTAGTCAAGCAACAAGATTATCAGCTCCCCAGCAAACATTTTGGCAGTCTCTGAGGCACAGGATGGTGCCTGCAAAGTTCTGGAGGAAGGAGAGACAAGATGTAAATAGAGCCAAGATAAAAGGGAGCCTGCGAGGAGGGGCAGGAAAGATGGTGCTCGCGGTGCTTGGTGAGTAGGAAGATGGTGCTGTCATACCTGAAAGGAGAGGGAGGAAGGGAAAATGGGAAGAGGTTTTAGTTACATTCAGTTTAAGACAGAACTGCATCAAACACTGAGGTATCCTAATGGTTAGATAAATGGTGAGTGTCTTTTCAAGTGAGCCACAGGAAGCCCTTCTGCATTGCTGCTTCCTGCACGCCCTTCTCTCCTCCCCGCGGAGCTGAACAGCTGAGCACAAATGTACGTTTGAGATGTCTAGTTATTTTGCCCGTGGCCTTGGTGAAGCTCCATTCCTTGTGAACGATTTCAATCAAGAGAACAGCAAAGTAACAGAAGAAAAGATGAGCTATGCTTCCTTTTGCAGAATATAAAGGGAAGCAGACTGATGCAAACACATGCAGTCCATTGAAGCTGGATACTTTGGCTTCATGTGCCATTTATTTCACAGACACAAACACCATGCACCATTCTTAGCAGTGGGTTTAATATTCTCTGTCAAAAGATAGCAGACTCTTAAATCAATGGGAAACTCGAAGAGAAGTTATTCCAGAAGAACTCAAAGTGTTTTGTTCAAGCAATATTAAATTTAAAAATACTAAAATAACTAAAGTACTGCTACTAAACTATAACTAAAATGACTAAATAGTAACTAACTAAATAATAAATGAATAAAACTAAATAATAATTAAAATAACCACTAAAATACAAATAAAAATAAAAAACCTTTTTTAAAAGTAAGAAAAAAGAAAAATTAAAATTTTTAGAAAGAAGAAAATGACAATTCTGAAATGTAAATACCATTTAGTGTAGAAAATAGTGTCATTTTCATTTCAGAAATGTATAATAGGTATAAGTATATTGTGTTAGAGACTTAAAGTTAAAACACTCTTCTGAATATTCTGGCCTAGAACCATGCTGTTGCTTGTGTTTTGTCTTCATCTATATAAGTTGTGATACACTTTGTTAATCAGTTAGGTGATGTTAGGTGAATAGGTGACTTTTTCAGGGTAGACCTCATGCTACTTTAATAACCAACCTTGCCTACCTGAGGTGCCTAAGAGGGAGTAGTATTTTGACTTTCTCTGTTAATAAGTTTGCACTACTGGCACAATCCCCAATCTCATTTAAAATGGACTGAAAAGATTTCTGAAGAATATTTTCTGAAGGAAGTAGACATTAACAAAGTGTAGAGACATTTTAGCAGTTGAGCCCGGTACAATATTTCTTTCTGTGTCCTTCCCAGCCTTCTTATTCTTGTTCCTGCTTGATTTGTGGGCTGACTATCGACATATTTCCTTCATTTCCTCCTTAAGTAGTTTTTACATTTCTTTATTTGTGTGTTTCAGAATCCCGCTATATCCCTGCCAGCTGCATAACATCTTGTGTGATCTTCATGTCTGAAGGCTGTTTGGCACCTCCAGGCTGCTTGGCAGAGACAGAACCCTGAAAATGTTCATTCAAGACATCCTTTCCCATTCATTCTCCTACAGCTTATCTACAGGTAAACCCAGTGACCTGACAGTGACCTATACAGCTAAGAACTGAAAGGCTTGTGACACTGTCTGCTAAGATTTGCCCAGCATCCAGTCCTTGGAAATGAATGCTTTTCTATCTCAAACCTTGAACTTAGCCTTTCATTGCTTGATAAATTGCCAGATAAATTGCCTAATGAGCTGAGAGAGAACCTATCCATTATTCAAAGCTGGCATAGTTTTCTTTCTCTTTAATAAGTGTCTTATTCTGAGCATCACCTCTTTTCCATATCAGCTTCCTTCAGATACTGTGTGTGAAACATTTGTGACTCTGGTTTAAAATCTTTTCCTTTCTGTTTTCCTTTTATCTGCTATTATAACTGTAAGCATAGCACTTCTTGGTCATGTATTAGTAAGTATTATATCTCTTTGTTCTGGTATGTATTGATTAGAGTCCTCTAACCTCTTTTTTTTTTTTTTTTTTTTTTTTTTTTTTTTTGGAGATTTAAGCAGGTAGGAAACCTGGTAAGAAACTTCAGCAAGAGTAAGACTAAGGACTGCATATGCAGCTCCTGAGCCAAATGGGAATGCTGGATGGATATAACTGGGCTGCTTGTCAGGTTTTTCAGTAAGTGCAAATCCCACAAGGGAAAGTTTCTCTAGGTCTTGCTCAGCTTGCTGGGAGAATGTGAGGGGAGCTGAGAGGTGCAGTGTTTGCAGGGTTGTCCTCTGCCAAGGGGCTGCGTGCACTGGGATGGTGCTACGCTGGCATCCTCCCCATGCAAAACACACAAATGCAGACCGAAGACAGAGACTGCCTTTGACATCAAGAGTGTTCAGTTAATATTTCTTTGCTCTTTGGCTCCTCTCTGAGTCATCTACTGTTCTTTGTTCCTAGAGTTTATCCATGAGGCAGTTCAGTCTTGCTGATATTAATCTGCTTTGTTTTTCAGGAGCAATTGCCATTTAAAGCTATTTGTTAGCTTCCTTTCTCTATTGAGTGCATGTACTTTGTTTCTTCTTTTTTTGCCTTTTTCCTGTGAAGATTTTCTTGTCTTCTATTTTGCCTTACTTCCCTGAAAACACCAAACGTGATCTCCCAGATTACTTGTTATATGTATGTCCTCACTCATCAACTTTAATCCTCCAAACTAAGCCATGCCATAACAACTTGAGTATATATACCTGCATCCTCTGACCATGGTTTGTGTTGTAAGATTCTGAAGAAGGGACTCTCCTACATATTTATATCAAGAAAGGAATGTTATTGGTGTTCAGTAAAGTTACTCATAAAAAGGAAAGCACCACCCCCAGAAGTCTGTAGGAATGACAGGATGACTTTTCTGGAAGGGGGTGGCTGGTAACTGAGAAACATGTTTCAGATGCTAGTGTTTTACCAAGACAGTTCTGTAAATATCGGGTTGAGCAGTCTGAGTAACTTGGCTGATATGAGTATGAGTAGTATTGGTGTGGGGATACTTCTACATACAGTTGTCATCCTGATCTGGTTCCCAGGGCGGGAGAATAAGAGAAACTATCCAAAAAAGTCATCACGTCGCTTTCATGGCATCATTCCAGGCTTAAGCACAGGTCCAATTGCTAACAGCACGTGTAGTACCTGTCTGTTTTCAGAATATAAGAGGAGGTTTCCCAAGTAGCTATAATTCCATTCCTCCCTGTCTCAGGGTACATCCAAGAATTTTTAAGCAGAGATATGGTTCATTAATTTTAGTGAATCATCTCATATCTAGCTGCTGAGATATATAGGACATAGATACCCTGAGCATTATGAGATTTGCCAGTAACTGAGAGTGTTCCTACTCTTTCAATTAATACACTCAACTGCTGCTATCAAAGACACTGAGGAAAAACAGAACTATCTCAAACATGAGACACCACCCATCTTATACATACTAAGCAATGACATTTTGTCATTTTGATTGTCATTCTGTGAAAGGAAATGGTCTCATAGTCCAAAGATCTTTCAGCGCTTGGGAAACTCTCATGCAGAAATAAGCAATGGGAGAAATTGCATGATAAGATGAAGTCTGAAATTAGGGAGCTTCCAAAATTTAGGCCCAGTAGATTATAAGAACTGGTTTGCCAACATTCTATGAAATGTTGATGTAAGAAGTCATCTGGATTTGGGGCTATCAGTACTACTTACCAGGTAAAAGAGCCCAGCTTTATTCTTAGGGACTCTAAACTATTATGAAATATATTAAGCCAAATCCTCGGGTGATGAAAACCAGCAAAATTTCATGGGAGTAAATGAAGCTTTGCTACACTACTCTAGCTGATAATCTGATCCCTGGAGGGTTTTTGTGTCTTTGTAAATTAATGCAACGCACGTATCTTCAATCCAAACCATTACTGAGAAAATGAATTTGCCCTAAGAGGTAACAGAAATATTTGTGCTTCCTATTCTGTTCTTCTGTGACATGCAAATTTCTTTAAGGAATCATATATGTATATGTGTATGTGGTAATTAAGTCTAATAGGCCAATAGGTTGAGAGAAAACATATATATATATAAAGGAGAGAAAAATCTCTTAACAATACAGTATGACACATATTAGAGAGACTCAGACATAGCTGATTATCATCTTTGGAACAACTTCTGGTTGTGAAAGGCCATTTAGCACATCTATCTTTGGTGTGGTTTCCAGTTTGTCTCCTGATTCTTTTGATGCAAGTTTCTGATAAGGTGAAGCAAACATGGAGTTATGGAGTATCTTTACCTGGCAGAGAGGAGGAGGAGAAAAATTTATTTCTAAAGTCCAAGCAACACTCTCACTTCAAATTCACGAGAAGTAATTCTTCCTTAATCTTAAATATACTGAATCCCATTTGCACTACTGTGCGGATGGAGTCACTGTTCAGTATTTTTAACAGACAATATCATTTTTTTAAAGCTGTCTGAACTGCTTGGTATGAATTTACAGAAACTAGAACTAAAAAAGAAGTAATAAGATTTCGTCTATTGGTCCTGCTGATATCTGCCTCTGCAGCATAACCTCTTTTGCTTCGTTGACTGATTCTCATAAAACTTCATGCTGTCTTTCATCATTTTAGTGGAGATGCGCTTCATGACATCACCACTACATGGACTTTACTGCTTCTCACAAGCCCTATTGCAAACAAGCTGTTCTAAATTGGCCCTCCAAAATAGATGCCCATATGACTTGCGGTAGACTTTTTAGAGAAATGATCTTCAAAAATACAAAACTGAAGACAGACTTTTAAAATCAAACACAGGCTTATTTCTCCATTCAAATATATGCAGTTCTCCTAAACGTTATATACCCCACTGTATCCTTTTGAATGTGGAAAAATCATACCAAGAAAGAAATGAAAGACAGCATCATTTTGGAATCTGTGGCAATAACTGCAGCACAAATGACAGCAACAGTGTGGCTCCTGCTATGTGCTAACTGCAGTTCTGCTGAGAAAGTGACAGCAAGCTTGGAAAGATACAAGGAAAGTAAAGCAGATCAGGAGAGTTCAATAGTTGAAGATGGAAGTAGCAGCCTCTCCTTCTGGGGTGGGAGATAACAGGAAACGACATTAGCTTCCTCTCTGGTTTGAACGTGTAGGCAAGTATATATAAAAAGATAAATCAAGAACAACATCCTGTGGGATGCTGAGAACCCCACAGCTCTACGAAATACCATCTGATGAGTCGGGCTGTGAAGGATTGAAAAGTGGTGAGTACAAGGAGAATGAATAGTTTTGCAAGTAGCTCTTTAATGTAGGAGGTTTACTCTGTGCTTCAGGGTAATACATGCCCCCCACTTGCAAATTAAGTCATTCAGCAAAAAAAGAAAAAAGAAGTATTGATTTTGTAACTGCGCTACAATGTTTGATCCCTGGACAGAGAGGAAAATCCTTTTTATAGTTCTGCTGTCAGATTTATGGGAAAATACTTTCATGAGAATGCCTTGAGACTGTCTGAATAAACATATCATTAGTAAGCATTCAAGGCAGCATGACGTCTGCACTGTCCTGCAGGGACTGAGGAAATCTAGCTGCAATAAAAGCACAGACTGCCACAGTGCCATTTCTACACCCATTTAATGCATGCTACCTTTGGGAGGCGTAAGGTAAATACACAAGCACACACATATATATCTCTTACCTCCTTCTTGATCATTTTTCTGATCATATGATATTTAGGGACCATATTTAACTGGATATTTGGATCATCAGCACAAAAGGCAGTTAAGAATCTTATTTGTTCTCAGTCAAAGGTATGACTGTCAGGTCTTGGTCCAGGCCTCCCTGCATCATCCTGTATTCGGTGGTGTGCCTTGGGATTTGAAAATCCATCTGTAAACTGACAAAATACTTGATAAATGATTTAACAGTCTTAATAACTTACTCTGTTTTATCTTCAGTGGATCTATCATCCAGCTCTCCACACATCACCCATCAAGTAAATACCCTGATTTTGCACTGATATGTATGACATATGGAACAGGACAAAGAGGGGTTGAGATTGTTGTTTTATATGATGCAATCTCTCATTGATAGACAACCCTCTGAGAGGTGATTTATACAAACTACCAACAGCAGAAAAACTTCGTCCCCTCACTCCTCCATAGCAGTAAATACAAAGGTTTTCTCTGAGATTCTGAAAGGGCCCCCATTACCATACTACAAGCATGTCCTTTAGTGTATTCATCTCCACAAGACCACTGTGAGCTTGCAGTCCGTTCCTACGAGGGTTGCCAGTTTCTAGATTGAACACTGAAATGCTGGAACATCTCCAGGAGGGAAGAGAGGACAGGGGAGAGGTAGCTGGGCTAGCTGCATCCGCAGGCTCGGTGTGATGCCTTGCAGACAAACTGTCCAGGGCACTCTCTGGAAACGGGACGGGTATGTTATCATGGTGCTCCCCTGACCCAGCAAACCTGCCTCCCAGAAAAGCTTTCTGGCTTTGGCACAGGGACGTGCTGGGAGCCCACACACTCTGGCAGAGAGCTCCACTGCACAGTGTACGTGTATTGATAAGGGAGACAACAGCAGCCACACAACATGGTCTGCAACAGAGCGGGAGAAAACCCAGGCCCATTGAAGAACCTCAATACTGTCCCGCTATCAAACAAGGAATGTCACAGAATGTGACTTTAACAACAAGGACTCCGTGACTGGCCCTGAACCAGTGTGTCTTCTGTGCTGCTTCATCTTTATTATGCTATTTATACAATAAGAGAGTTGACCTTCCTTTTTGCTATGAAGCATTATGGTTTATTGTTTTCCTGTTATACTCTGTTTCATTCTTAAAAAGATCTACTAGGATTACAAAAATAAGAGGAAATGTTCTTAAAGAAGGCTGCTTACTTTATGCTTATTCACTCCTGTTTAAACTTTTGTTACTCTTTCTTCAGTATACCAATCAGACGCAGAGAATTCTATCATAACATGAACAGTGACCTAATTTAACAATGTTAACTTATTTCCCAAGACAGTTGTGAATGAATGACATTATTGGACTACATGCTGTCTCTCCAACAGGTTGGGCATCATTTGGAGCATTCCTCTATACTAATAAAATTGTATGCAATAAGAAATCATTTTGAAATGTGGTCTGTTTATTCTCACCTCTATGGGGTAATACAGAGATTTGGCCTTACCATTAATGATTTTTCACTGAGAGCTTTCAGAAGTGGATTTATTAGAAGGGAGGGAGATGCTGAGGAGATTTTAATATTTTATGATGCATTCACTATCATGTGCTTGGCAGAAGCCTAGATCTAGATTAGGGGTCTCTCCACCTTTGGGGTGGAAACGTTCCCCTCTGTGCTGTCCCAAGGTCTATAGTAAACATAGTTTCTATCAGCAATAGAGTGGTAAGCGCTGGCGAGCACGTGCACTCTTTCTAATCAAAGTATCATGATTTCTGAAGTTTCCACACTGGTAAGGAGAAGGTATCAAATTTAGGCCAATAAAAAGGCATTTTGTCTAGTAAGAATATGATTAGATCCTTTCTACAGTACTTCATTCGTGCAGTAGAGGACATTTCCAACTGAGACATCTACCATATGGTCTGTCAGGTTAGGGCAAGCACATTCTTATCAACTTTCTGGTGATGTTAGAATCAGAACGTAATTCACCTATATGGTCTCACAAATTCCTGTATTTATTTCAGTAATTCTTGTCTGTGTCTGCACAGTCTATGTATAGTGCTCATAACATAGAAACAAGCTGAACGGTGTTTGATAATCAAACTGAGACTCAAAAAAATATTCAGATCCAGACTTTCAGGGATGAAATGGGCATGATTTAACTTTACTCAGGACGGATCCCTGAGCTCGACCTCAGACAAGGTGATACTCTTTGGGAATGCCTGTGGCGGTGTGCCTACAAAACCAATGCTACATACATGACCGTCTGAATCGAGGTAGTGCCCGGAAGGGTATCTCATACCCAGGTGTAGTGACAGGGTAGATTTCTGATAATGAAGAATGCTCACAGGGTGATCTTGCATTTCCAGAGCCTGCATATTTCTGAAATAGCAGAAAATTACACTGAGGGTCCTACAGACTACATATGTAGAGAAATCTGGAGAAGATTGAAATCAACTGTGAAATGATCTTTCTGAAAGGAAGTTTGACCAAGTCAGGTTGCTTGCTGTGAGTGTGGCCTACATGTACAGATTCAGAGAAATAGCACAGTCAAAAATAAATAAATGAATAAGGGTTCTCCCAGCCACAGCTCCTCTTTTTCCTGCAGAAGTCATCATCAGTTTTCTTTAAAATGCAACAGCTTACCTGCTGTGGGTTTGCTGTGGGAGGCTGTGATTAGAGGTCGCTTTTGTAAAAGACCTGAGAGTAAAACCCATTAATAAGCTACTTTGAAATCTTTTGGCTGTTCTTTTCTCTTAGTGAAATCATAAGCACAATCTATTTAGCTAACAGTTGTCTGTCTTTTGTTTTCAGATGAGCTCAAAAATGCTTCCTGGAGACAACCTGTATATAAGCAGGGTTTACAGTAGGGCAAACGACTTACTTAGAAGTTTTCTTTTCATTTTTGGTAACCATTGGGTTTTAATCAGCAGAGGAGGTGCTCCTCTGGTTATAATATTTCTAACCAGAGACACTGGGAATTACTCACAAATGTGATGCCATGGGAAGTCCCAAAACACAGAGATCGCATAGTAATAGTATTTTTAATGCTTGCTTGGTGCCAGGTTTTGGAGGGGGGCAGAAAGGGTGCTCTCTTAGCTTTTTGGGTGCCCACACTATATATAAACTTATTATATAACTTATATAAACTTATTAAAAACTTATTTCAAGAGATGAGTTCCGCATTTTTTTTTTCTATGTAGTTGCCTGACTTCTGGAAGTTACTGCTCAAAAACCTTAAAACGTGATGAAAAATCTTGAAAACTAGTCACAGAGCAAAGAACAAAAAGATCCAAACTTCTCCCTAACTGCTGCAGGTTGAGGTCTGATCAGCTTTTCTGCTCTGCGGAGGTGAAATATCATCCTTTGAGCTGTTGGGCTGTGCTCTGTGCCCCTGTTTCACAGCAGCAGGCACTCATCACACAGAGGAGAGGGGATCTTTTCATGTGACACCACAGGAAACCCGGTGGTTTCAGCTGTTTTTAGGCATAAACGTGGGCAATGTTTTACAGCTGGTTCGATTTCATGAGAAGCACCGCAAGCAAAAAGAACCTTTCAGCCCTCAGGCTGGTAGTATAAAGTTCTCCTAAAGTCTCAGAGGCTGCTACAAAGAACCTTACATTAATGGTTAAAAACAATATTGCCATAATTTCCACGTTTTTCTTTCTCGGCAGCTATCTCGCACTACCCGAGCACTGAGGATGAGCATTGCTGAACCACCTCAGCCTCTAGCGCGGGCTGCCTCCCACTGAGCAGAACTGCCGCCT
This sequence comes from Crypturellus tataupa, assembly GCA_034781795.1. Taxonomy (NCBI): domain Eukaryota; kingdom Metazoa; phylum Chordata; class Aves; order Tinamiformes; family Tinamidae; genus Crypturellus; species Crypturellus tataupa. Next base: position 2,750,358 of record JAWLRI010000847.1, on the reverse strand, counting down.
TCTCCCAGAGCAGCATCGAACTGCAGCAGGGCAAACGCGAAGGGGACGGGAGAGCTGCTCACTAACCAGAGCAGTTTCACATTTAGCAGCTGGTTAGCCTGAAGTTCTTATGAAATTGAAGCAGAGATTTTCCTTCTTTCTTGAATCAAATTTATTTATTTATTTTATATATATACACACAGAGAGGTTTTTTTGTTTGTTTGTTTTGTTTTGTTTTTTGTTATTGCTGCTATTCCACCTTCACGGAGGGGCAGGAGGACCCGGGCCGTGCAGGGCGCAGCGGACCGGGCGCTTTGGCCCCGAGGCGGCCGCGGCTCCGCCCCGGGGC
>JAWLRI010000847.1:2726377-2741643 GCA_034781795.1 Crypturellus tataupa | reverse complement strand
TTTTTTTTTTTATTTTTTTTTTTTTTTTTTTTTTTTTTTTTTTTTTTTTTTTTTTGCTTTGTTTTGTTTAACTGATCACGTTCTGGAGCATTTGTTTTGCTCATGCCTTGAATAAGCCAAAAAAGGAATGAGAAAAACGGAGTAAGTACAATGTCTGTGCTGGCCATGTGCTCGCTGCAGTGTTATTTAAATGCAGACAAGCTACCACTGGCATTAAAGTCATTCATGACAGTGTTCCCATTACAGTTTAAAAAGATCTCCTTTTCCTTCTTTCCCAGTTAAGTTCTTTATTTATATTTGTCAGCTGTGTTCTGGACCCAGTGAAGCACTAGAAACCTACTTGGCTAGATGCTACTTAAGCTTTCCAGACTGGTGGTGCAACCAGTAATCTTTATCTGGATGATTTTGTGTTCGAATTAATTGAGAATGTCCCTTCTTAAAAATAACAACAACGAAAAATCTAGTCCAGCCACAACTTTCCAAGCATTAATAAAGTTATATCACATTTTCCCTCTCCATGATGTTTATATAATATACTAGGAAATAAATTTCCTAATAACATAAGGAATGAATGTTAAATACACATTGCTTTAAAATAGACCTGGAGTTTTAGTTTGCTTGGATCTCTGTTGCAAAGATGTTTGGATCAAAGCTTCTTTCTTTAATGACAAATAAATTGCATTAAATACAATTATATGCCTTTCATGAAGATTCAAAGACAGAGCTTGTCAGCCATGCAAATATTTTGGTATATGCATTACAGGTTTCTTCTGGGCTAGGCAACTTCTAATTTAATTCAAGAAATGAGTGGAGGAGAATCATATTTATAATAATAAAATCTCTTATTTCAGAAGGAAAGGGTAGGAGCCTATTTAATGACCTCACTGGGCTTTAGATCAGAAGCAAAATTATCGCAGTTCTCTCTAATACCTCGCAAATTATTATAATAACCTTCCTTTTCTTCTCTTCAGTATCCACGTGGAAAATCTTGTAATCTCTGCTAATTTTGAGGCAACAGTTTCCCCGACTTTATCAGAAGCTTTCCAGAACTGCGTTAATGAAACAATGAGACATGACAGGTTGGGTGTTATGGTCCAACAGCGATGTGCCTTGGAGGTTAATGGCACTTGGCTCACGGTAATAGTCAGCGTGCGCAGCCAACAGCCCAGGTGTAGCATGATTAATCTCCTCTGGCTTAATACAGGCTGCATGCGTGTAAGGAAGCCCAATTGGAGCTTGTCTTTGAGAGGAATCGTAAGAGATAGACAAATAAAAGGAGCACATCTCAAAAAATTGTATCTATAATATTTATTTAATATATATAACATTAATTATATGATATATATTTCTATGTAGGTAATATATTTATATATATATATTTTTTTTCCTGGTGGTGTGTGAGGGGGATATTTTGTTTAGCTCAGGAATACTAGTTCTGGAAGAGGAAGATGCCCAGAGGCTTGATAGCAAACTGCATTTATACTTTCAGATGCAATTCAGCCCCTCCTCCAAATCCTTCAATTGTAGTTTAAAAAAAATAAATAAAATAAAGCTGCATTATTTATTCCTGCATTAGTGACACCAAATAGGCCTGGGGATGTGAAGTCTGCTGCTGGGAGTGACGCAGATGCTGCTCTTGTATGAAAAACCACATGCAGTTCTGATTTTGTGTGTTACTTATCAAGCCCAAGTGATGTCCTGGGCATCTTGTGGAAAAGTGCCTAGAAGAGCAAATTCAGATCTCCCCGTTCTTCCCCTTCCCGATGAATTTCCCTGTAGGATGATAGTCCTGGGGCTGCGGTGTTCGCCAAGCCTCTGCCTCCTGGAGGCTGCGGTTGCCCCCGCGTGGAGTCTGCGGACTCCTTTCTGACCCCGGAGCAGTTGCTTGGCTGGGAATAGCTTCCAGGGTGACGTGTGGCCATTGGTTGCAGGCAAGGGGCTATAACAGGGGTGTGCGTTTGGTTTGGTGTTTTTGTGCTATAGCTTTTTTCTTTTATTAGTGTTAAAAATGGAAGTATTTTCTTAGCAGCCTTGTAACTAAACACTGCGGTGGTGTCTGGTGGCAAAAATAGGCCCTTGCATGGGAGGAGTAGTGACAAATTTATAGTGCAAAACAAATCCCTTAAGTTCACCCCAGAAAGGGATAAACACCTGATTTGGGGGAAAAAAAAAAAAAAAAATGTTGAAATATGGTGCCTACTGCCACACTGTGCATCTTCCTCGCCTGCTGCTGTCCGCTGAAGCCTGGTTTCCTGGAGGGAAGAGACGCCGCTCCGGGGACGTTGCCGCGGCCTCTTGTGCTGGGCCAGGAAGCTCTGATGCCGGAGCGATGTCTCCCGGTGGGCCGGGGGCTGCGGAAGCCGCCGCGCTATTTCTGTCCCCGCCGAGGAGCTGGTGTATGACCCGGGGCCGGGCGCTCCGCTGCTCTCCGCTGCCCTTTCCTTTCCTTTCCTGTTTACACGGGCTGCGCGCTGCTCCGTTGGCCCTGAGCGTGGCGTCCAGCTCCCCTCGTCCCCAAGGGCTGGGGCCTTGGGGCCTCCCGTAGGTGAATAATGGAGGGGGCAGCCCCGACCCTCTGGCTCCGCACTGCGGGAGCTGCCCGCGAACAGCAAATGCATCTGCTCTTTCCTATGAAAAATGGATCCTACTTTCTGCTACTTGATTAAATGACTTCTTCCCCGTTGCCTTGATCCAAGTTCCAGAGCATTACTAGGATAGTAGCCACTGCATAAATGCGTCTGACTGTGCAAGAACAGGTCAAGTGTAGGAGTTAGTTTGTTTTCAAGTTGAGAATGGGCTTGAGAAGATGAGAGCTGAAGTGATCCGTTGCATACGTGTCTCTTGAGGAAAGGAGTATATTCTAAAGTATCCTTGTGGTGTGGAGGAGTTCCAACAATATCTATGGAAAAAGTAATAATTCAGAAAAAATTACCTGATTTTTTTTTTTACCTTCCTAAATGGCTATGGGAAATGTGAGTAAGCAGGAGAACTAAGTGCATAGCTAGCTCATTCCAGGCCACCCAACACTCTCAACATCTGAGAAACAAATGCATCATGCTTGTCAAAATGATGCAGTGAAACCAAAGGCAAAACAGTGTAGTGACTTTTCCATATTAGCATTTCTTCTCTAACTCTGTTACTTCTCTTAAAATCATTATTCAAACTCTAAGCACAAAACTATAGCATGCAGAGCAGATACAGCAACCTCCAAACAAGAAATCAAGCAGTAGGTGCCAAGGCAACATAACCACCTCTGGGCTGTCATTACCAGGTTGCAAAGGCAATAATGATACACAGAAGTGAATTATTTCGGAGAAGATGAGATAGAAGATGTTTATGAAGGAAGATTAGTGCAATTTCAGCACAAAAACTGAAGAGCTTTATTGCCTGCTGCTGCTGTTGGTGTGACAAGCTCCCTGTTTGGTCCTTGTGGCAGGGTATGTTGCTTGTCCTGCTGGTTGGTAAGGAAAAGCAAACAGATTCTCTCTGCCACTGCTCTACCATCTAGTCATCAAACTCTCCTGCAAGCTACTAGTCTTCTTAGCAACCTGGGCAAATGTCAGACCTGAAAACAGGCCTGCTTTCTCCTCTCATGTATGCAGAAATGGCACTGTTTTTTCAAACAAATAAGCTGAAAGAAAGGCATAAAACATGAATCTCCCTCTTTCGTGCGACGCTGGGTGGTGTTTGCGTGTTTAGCACAGAGCAGCCTTTTATGAAGCAAGGCTCGCTCTCAGTTTGAGCAGGCTGTGGCTGTTCAGAGCTCGTGCGAGACCTCACTGTGGAAATGCAAATGTATTAGTTTGCAGCATAATCTGATAGCATCTCGGGTCTTGTCCTCACTGAAAAATTGTACCGTCTTCTGAACTGCGCTGGTAGAAGGGCCTTAAGTCTAGCAGTTTGCATGTCTTTGCACCAGCGGTCACAAACAAAAGCGTTTTCTCAGCGTGAAAGTGACCGAAAACGAGGGGAGTGCAGCAAGATCACACTTCATATGTGTGTCGGTCCATGTACGAAAGTCCAGTGGAAGCCAATAGAGCTGATAGCGGAGGGAGGCTTCCCAGCTAGAGCCACCATAATGCAGCTGTCCATCTACTCAACAGGTCAGCAGCGAGAGGGGCAGGCAGTGAGCCCCGTGCCTGCTCTGTCCCCTTGGGCTCCCAGGGCGTCTGCTTCGGAGGGTGGAGGGCACCATCCGAAACGGGAGGATGTGCTCCGGGCGCAGGGAGTTTGCTGGGTGAAATGCAACCTGGCCGCTTCAGGGTGCTTTCTCCTATGCCAGGGCTTCATGAAAGGAAGACAGATAAGGATTGGGTCTAATGGGTTAGGAAAGAGCAACATTTAGAGTCACAATTTGTAACCCTGAAGTGTAACCTGGAAGAAGAAAGTGGCATAATGCTTCACGAAGCACAAGGAAAGGGAGGAAGAGAGCGCTGAGATTATTTTCCAGGTACAAACATATGTTAGATTTACTTAGTGAGGTGCCCTGCCCCAGGAGGGCTCTGCCTTCTCCCTGCACAGGGATTAGATATATTGTTCTGAGCTTTTTAGAACAATATTACTGTGTTTACCCTCGGAGAACTTGTTGTTATCTATGATAAACTGGTTAAAGCAATAGCACTTCAAAGTAAAGATAAAATGTAGATAAAGATGTTTTTCCACCTATGACCCTCCATGTTGGATATTCAGCGTTTTGGTCAGGTAGTTTCTAATTCTCTTCCCTTCCTCTGATAAAATAATTTGTATAGCTCATTGAGGTTTCTTGTACTGAAAACTGATGCCTGGCACTTTTTCTTTCTTTCTTTCTTTCTTTCTTTTTTTTTTTTTTCTTTTTTTCCCACGAGAACCTCTCACTTTGCGGTTGCTTGAGGAAGTTGACTTAAGCAGTTTAAGATGTAGTCGTGGCTTATTTAGAAAGAGACATTGGCCGTTAACACTAAAATATATGCCTAAATATGCTAACAGGTGCAAGAGCTGTCTAATCACATGATGGTTACAGGAAACCTATTAACCAAAATGTTTGGGTTAAAGATGGGTCGCGCTGATAATTAAGTACAGAAAGTTAAATTTTTGCTATTTTTTTCTTTCTTTTCCTCACTTTTTTTTTTCCTGCTAATGCCTCTGCCTGGAGCTGGAAGTTAATTTTTTGTGTGTGTTTTAGGTTTAGTATGAAAAGTTGTGACCCTGGTTAAAATCAGTGACAGTCATAGCTGTAGCAGGAACAGAAATAGAGGTGTGAGGTTAAGCAGATGTCAGCATTCGTTCTGACCTCCTGCTCTCTTTCAAGTCTTGGGTCACAGCTCCCAAATCCTTTCTACAGCTACCTTTGTGTCTATAAAATAAATGTCTTGAAAACATATTGTAAAAAATAAAGCCCTTGTCCTGCTGCTTAGATTGTCTTTGCCTTTAGCATCCTTATGTAAAGCAATATTTTTTTTTCCTCTCACCCCTAGTCCGGACTTTTAGTTGATATAAATTATCTGGAAGTTGAATATTTGAAATCTGCTCCCTAAAGATGTCTATAAAGGGCACATCCAAGATAGCTCAAGTGCAGCTCTTCAGCTCTTGTCCTTTCCGGGGCACTTCTGCCTGTCCACAGCGAAGTCGGAGCTTCTCGGAGGTCGGCTCCTCGGTGCCGTGCCTGCGCAGTGGGTCCCGTCGTGTGGCGCAAGCAGAGCAGTGTGATACTGCCCTGCTAGTGCGAGGTGTGCCGTGACTCATCTGGTTAGCAGGCTATGGCTCTGCGGCCCGAAAGAGCCTGCGCTCAGGAGCTTCTGGGGCAGAAACAGTTCTGTTTTCCATCAGAGGCTTCTTGGCTCTCACCTTGTGCCACTTTTTTATTTCTCTTTCCTTACACTGAAACCTCAAATGCTCCCTTAGTCTTGCCCTGTGCCTATCTTAGCTATTCAGAGTGTTCCTGATTCTTCGAATATCTGGCTCCCGACGGCTGTTCTACCCAGCAAATCTCTTAGGTAGTAAATAAGAAGACAAACAGGTGAGCTCAAGTAGGCAGGCTTACCTAGGAGCACAGGAGGCTCTTTAAAGGCAGCATCTGGTCCAGTCTGCAGTGGGAGAGTAGAATTTGCACCAAACGGGCAAAGGTAAAATGCACAGAAGCAGTCACCTGATGCAGCAAGTTGTTGGGGACCAGTAAAACAACCTTACCCAAATGGTGATGGGTTGCTGCCGCGGAGGGACAGCCCGTTCCTTAGCTATCCCCATCCATTGCAGAGCAGCTCGGCTTCCCAAAGCCAGCGCGCTCTCCAGTGGCAGCAGGAGCTCGGACTTTAGCGTCCTGACTGCAGAGAGGCCATCGAATGGCAGGGGGTGGAAAATGGAGCAACTTAGGCTCTTGTGAACTCTGCACTGTAGTTGGAGGTGAGTCTGTCGCCAACGACATGCCAAAGGCAGCGCAAGGGTTTCCTCTTCAGCAGTTAGTCTGACTGCAGAATAAGCCTCTGTGAGGACTGCTGGCAGTTGAATCTCAAGTGTAGAGGATTTTCTTGTTATTGTTTTAGTAAGCAATTATTGTCATTCTTTTCACTCAACTAGTCCGTCCTTGCGTTAAGTATTCTGTGTTGCATAAATTTGGTCTGCCTTCCTGATTTCTTTAAGATTTCAATGTTTTTGTGTACTTTTTCAATACAGCTTATTTACATACTTATTCAATACATACTTATTTACATAAGAGTGAAGAAATCCAAACTAGGTGTTTTCTGAGTATTTCCTGGCAACCAGAGTAACATGTTTGCTTGTCTGAGGTCTCCATACCCTATCTGTTATCTTTGCTTGAAACTGCAAAAAAAACTCAACCAAACAAACAAAAAAAACCCCACCCCAAAACACTCTGCCCACCCTTCGTGTATATATATATATGTGTGTGTGTATATATATATATATATATCTTTTTTAATTACTTTTTTTAAATTACGTAGCTGTAGGAAGAATTGTAGAGAAGGGACAGAAGGGGGATTTGATACTGTAATACAGCTTTGTCTGCTGTGGTCTCTTGTATCGCAAATTTCTTACCACATTTGGTTGGAGAATGTATTCTGGGAGATGTGGACTCTACACATTAGTAAAGACGCAAAGAAGTTCCATTTATGCTAACAATAGCAATTTTTTGTTACACATAAGTACGTTTGTATAACTAAACAATAAATATATTTTTAAAATCTGTATAAATATATAGAGTTAGTCAGCAGAAAGTAAGGGTGGAAGAGCTATCAGAAGATTCTGGTAAGGTCCCTGAGCTGGAAATGAGGCAGAGCCAGGCAAATGAGTTGTGGAAAGGGGTATTTGCATTGCAAAAGTATGCACAGCTCTTTGCTACTCAGCACAATATTGAATAAGCCCCAACAGATGTAGCAATATCAAGTCTGTTCCCCAGAGAGGAGGAAGCTGCCTTATTTAATTAGTGGTTAAGTCTTGGAGGGAACTAGAAGATTTCATTTGTTAGTACTTCAGCTGCTCTTATAACAGCTTTAAGAACAGTTTCCTTCATAAGAGAGTTTGGGTGTGGCATAGACGTTCATCTTACGTGGGCTCGTGCTATTCCTTGGATAAGTGAGGAGATGTCCAACCTTCCCAAATGTTGTATCAATGTTATCTTGCTACCTCAGCCTTGGTCTCCATTTTAAATGTCAGATTTGCCCCCTTGCTTACATCTGGCTTGTGCCTTCACTGCAGTATGGAGCAGGCGGGTTGACCCTTCTGCTGGGAAACACAGGCATTAAGTGGGGGACGATTGTCAGAGTCTTAAACATTGTTCAAAGAGACACACTGCTTTATCCACTACAAAAATGTGCACAGGATAGCGTCTGAGTGTTGGGAACCTCTTCTGGAGCTCTTTTGGATATATGGGTGGCAGGACCCTTATTCTCTGGGATACAGAGGAGACCAAAATACTTGTTAACAACTAGAGAGCAGTTTTGAAGTTGGCCTTACAGAAAACACTAATATATAAAAACTGCACAGCATGTATCTCAAGGCAGATGTACCAAAAAGGTCCATTCGTGTTAATAATACAGAAATTGAAGAGCATGTATGTGTCAATCCCAGAGGCCTTTAGTTCTTAAATAAGTGTCTATCTTTGGAGGATTCCCAGAAAGTCAATGCAGATCCATTACTGCTAAGCCAGTTAACAGTTGTACTAGGTTTTCCTTAGAGTGTTTGTGTAGCCTAGAAAATTTTGGCTGTTTAGCTCTCTGTCAATATCTTTGGACATTTATTTTCATTCCTCCTCTCCAGAAGAGACCTCTATCAAATGTGGTACAAACTTCCAGAGTTTGCACGCAGGCATAATAGAAATCCAAGACTGCAGAGTAGAAGAGATTTCGTTTTACTGTGGGACTGGGTCATGCCCCAGCAATTTAGTTACTAAACCCAGAGCTCCTTTTCACTTGCCACTTTAGGGAGTAGAGTGGGAAGGAGAGATAGTTTACTTTAGTCATGCACTTCTCATCAAGTGACTTCTGGAAAGGAGAGTGCATTACTGAAAACACAGGTTCTGTGCCTCTCCTTTTCCTCCAAGCTTAGGAGGATGCAGGCAGTCCCATCAGTGGTATTAGTTTTTGTCCTTGAGAATTGGAAATCCTCAGACTGAGGTGTCTGAGGATCTGTATGTAACTCTGTCTGCAATGACGGCTGCACCTTGAGGTAGAGCAGAGGTTGAAAACCAGGCTCAGCCTTCAGGCTCTGCATGCCTGGCCCAGCACCAGCACAGGACATCGGAAGGGCCCTGTGTTGGGGTTGGGGTCCTTGTTCCTCTTGCAAGTGGGGGCATGGGGAAGATGCAGAAAAGTCAATTTAAATACTGAGGTGGGCTGATAATGTGCTTGGCCTCAAGGAAGAAGAATGTTTTGTTACAAGGTGCACAGTACAGTTTGGTTAAGCAATATATGTGACCTGGAAGGCCCGGGATAGATGATCTTACAGGTATATGAGATACCTGGGAAGCCTGAATGTGGTTATCTGCATGAGTATGAATCATGTTCACCTGGTTCACTGATCATGAATCACGGTTGAAACTTGACTACTAAAAGCAACAGATGTATCATAAGATACTAAAGCAAAAGTACAAAAAGTTATTTGAATGTTGCCATGTTTTTGTTGACAAAAGAAAATAATTTTGTGCTCTACTGAAGCCATCCTATTCCATAATTAGAAGAAAAATTGAATACTATGTACCTAAGACAACAATATCTGATGTGCTGGCTCATAATGCCTGCTTGGTTGCTAACTTTTGCCAATGGCAGGAAAATATTTATTCTTTTTTTTTCAGTTGGTTCCTTGTTTAAAATACTAGCCTATATGTTGGCAAATAATAATCAAAATTAAATAGCAAAAATGCAAAAACTAAATTTAATATAAAAAAAAAGGGAAGAGAGCACATAGGAGGAAGTCTTGTGAGACAGCGCATTCTGAAATACTTTACCTGGAAAGGGGTTACAAAATTCCTTTGTAAACTGGAATCTGGGTGTGGTTCTTATATCCACATTTCTTTTGTGTCCAAAGCAATACCAGATCACATCGGTATTCATTTATATAGTGTAGATATGTGTGATAAAAACAGATTGAGAAATATTTTTCTTATTCTGCTATGACAGCTGCATTAGGGAGCAGAGTTTAACAACATACTCTTCAAATTTATTGCCTTTAGACGCACTGTGAATATTGAAGCTGGAAGAGAATTTGTACGCGTTTTCATGAGAACTGCTACAAAGAGAATTTTAGTCCCTAAACGCTTTGGTCGTTTTCAGTAATGACCTATGCTTGTTTTCACTTTACTCCAGGGAAAACTATGACAAAAGAGTTTGTGTTATTTCCTCTGCAAGCTACCTCGGAACTTCGTGCCAGAGCAAAAGATAAATTTAATTTTCGCCTGCAAACAGAAGTCTGAGTTACTACACTTCATATTGAAGCTTATGTTTCAGCCTCGTATTAAAAAAAAAAAATCCTGTATGCTCTTCTGACTAGATCTGGATTTTGTTGTTGTTGTTGCAATTTTTCATGCTTACAACAAAGCAGATATGATAAAGTCTCCACAATGCCTAGGCGCAGTTTATGAAAAGACCTATGAAAAGACCTTACCTGCTCAGCTTTCTGGGATCAGTAAGCCAAAGGAGAAATCTAGACTCAAGAGGTTTATAGAGACGAAATACTTTGCAGCACATGAGGAGCCACAGTGAACACAGGCATGGGAGTGAATGCAGTGACTCATGTGCCTCCCTCTCTCCCTTCCCCTCCCCATCCTCAGCCATCAGTGGTTGATTCTGTAAATTCCAACCGGAGGATCTTGAGCAGAACGGAAGAAGCAGGAGGTGAAGGCTTCTGACCTTCTGAGAAGCCCTAAATCAAGTACGAAGAGGAAGGTCCGCATCTCATAGGCAGCAAGACAATTTTTAAATTAGGCTCACGGGTCTGAACTTGGCATTACACATTGGAAAGCTTATTTTTCATGGAGTATGTAGGACAGGTGTGTTGGGGGGAAAGGATGTAAAAGAGGAATCAGGCAGTGCTTTTGTATCTTGTTGTCCCCCCAAAACAAAGCTATATAGACAACCTAATGAATAAAAAGGCAAATAATTTAGGGATACAAGGTACCAGTGTTTCCATAAGAGACAGGCAAGGCTTTGGTCTTCTCTCATGTCTGAGAATGGGCAATATGCTCACATCTGACAATGAGAAGCTCCTCCTCAGAAAAGATGCAAAGAACTTGGAAGGAAACTTGCTTGCTGGTTAGCCAGCCGTATGAAGGGGAAGAGTAAGCTTCAGTGTCCTTATTTGCCAGATAAACTGAATAATGCAAGGTTATTGCCTCTCCAGCAGCACTTTAACAATATGAGCATTTCTCTTACCCATTCCCTTTTTTTTCTGCTATAACCTTAATTTCATTTTAGGAGATCATCTAAACTGTATCAAATGTTACAATGGGAACAGATTATCCTCTTATATTCCAGACATAAGAAACTCTGATTCTCATTGCAGCAGAAACCATCAGTCCTCATATGCTTCCAGAAGCCATGGGACTACCAAAGTCAAGCGTGCTGCACAGAAGTTGCTGTGGTGAACAGAGAATTCAAATTTTCAGTTAGGTCTGCCCTGAATTTTGCCTAGTATGCAAAAGGCCAGAATGTGAAACCTGAAATAAGTAAAATTAGGAATAAATTAGCTAGTCCAAAGGTTTTATGCATCTCCTTTCATTATGACGGCCATCAAGCCTTGTGTGTACCACTATACCATGCAAGGAAGGCTTTTCAGGACGGTTCAGTGTTGGCTATAAGTAGCCCTTGAAAATGGGAACAGTTTACTTCTCATCATTGCTTGCAGAGTGAGCCTGGAAAGAGATTTGTCTTGATATCCCGTTCCAAAATGCATATGAAGTCATACCTCAAAAAGATCACTGTGAAAACTTACGTCTAGCAGAATATGATTTTTCTGTTCGTATTTGGTATCTAATAATGGGTTTCCAATGTTCGAATTAAAAAAAAAAAAAAAGTGTACCAGGAATTGAGTCTCATGCCAACATCTCAGGCAGTTGAGTATTACAACTGCTGATTATGCTCTTGGCAACAGGTTAAGCCAGATGTTCAGGAGCAGCTACTATCGACCTGTTGGCAAAGTTAGCTGTTTCATGGTAATATGGAGTGATTCTTGGCATCTTTCTGGAGAAAGGGGCATGAAAATGGGGGAAACTTGTGTTGAATATAAATTGCAGCAATATGCCATGATGACAGAAATGTATATCATCAGTAGTGGAAAATGGAGAATCTGGAAAATGATGGCAGCTCTGCAGAGGGTAGAAAAAAGCCTTCTGGGCATCTTTAGTCAGTGATTTATGCTCATCAAAAAGGGCCATTAGGAGCGGCAGCTGGATCTGTTTCAAATAGTCTAGCTCTGGATTGTGGGAATATGACCTAGAGGCTTTTCTTCCATCACAGATACTCAAAATTCAGAGAGTTGGGATCCCTTTGCTAGCAAGTTTTTTGAGGAAGGGAAGTAAAAGGTAAGTGTAAGGTCACAGGTACCATTGAAACAGTGGAGGGAAAGTGCGTGATAATGTCAGAGTATAAGATTGCTGGACTCCCCTTTTGCTTGTGTCATTCCTCTGACTATGCTTAGTAAACAAATCACAGGGACACAAGGTATCTTGGCAATTTCTCAATGAAGATCAATCACTATAGCAATTAAAATTGTAAGAGTTTCCCATAGATACATGGGCTTCGCAAGAAAACTTTTTGAAGAAGTTTTAGTCCTGTGTTCTCTACGTATTTTGAATTTAGAAGCTGGTTTTCAAAACTTGGCTTTATGAACAAGAGAGAGTGTGATGAGTTTTCTTTGCATTTTATGCCATGCTGGAAAATGTTTTGATGGGGTGGATTACACCTATGCCAGTGCCCGCACAAGTCCGTACTGTCTCAGGAGTAAGTTAGCATGGGCAATGCAGTCTCCAGACCAGAGCTCACTTGCGTTTTGTCATCCCTGTGATGGATGCCCAAGGCTTTGGCTATGAAACATACCTTTTGTGTGGTGCGCATAGGGAGACTGAGCAGTACAAAGAAGAGGAAAATATTTATTCATGTTATATTTTCCTAGTATAATGATTAAAGTGGTTGTGTTCTACATGCTGTGTGGTGTATCTGTAACTCAATGTGATTTAATCCCGTTCTTTGTATGTCTGAGACTGAGGGTGTATTTACATAACAGAATTGTCAGCGCCTATATGTGATACACTTGATACCAGGCGTCTGCCTTCAGAAGCCACATGTTGACCATAACTGAATGTACTTGTGACCAAGACCAGTTTCTCACCATGGAAGTTTAAAATTCCAGTACTCCGAGCCTCTTATTTTAAGATTTTATTTGCACCAAGTAATAACATTTTTGCACCTTCAAATGAGATCCAAAGTCTCAGCCTTTGGTATTCCTGCACATGTTTGCACATGAATGTGCTTACATAAAAAGGCCTTTGTGTGCTTCATTACTTCATTTTTCTTAGGTAAATGCTAGTGAGAACATATGAATACATCTGAGAAGAGCCCATTAAAAGCTTATTTCCAGGACTAAACTGTTTAAACCATCCAAGAGGGATGGTTGGGATCTTTTTCACGGGGTTTGGTGTCCCTCAGCAGAATATTGCTGAAGGAAAGTTGTGAAGAAAAATTTTACCTGTTGTTTAATGGAGAAGCATAAAGAAAATTCAATTTTTATTTTTTTTCTGTTGTGTCACATACTTGTTTTAATGAAGAAGCATATGGTAAAATACTTGTGTTGGGCTAGATATTATTTTTTTGCTTAATTATCCCAGAAGGCTTAGATATTACACTTTTTTAATGTAAGCATAAACATTGTCTAACCATTGGGGAGACTTTATGATCAGATGAATATTTCATTTAGGAACTGCTCAAGACAAAATATTTCCTTTATTGATGAAAGGTTATAAATAGAGTGAAGCCAAATATACTTAGATTAGTGTTGTGTGTTCCCCTGGAATGCGGAGGGAGGGTGAGTAAGAACGTGTAACAGAAAGCTCTAAGAATAAACCTGAAAATTTGTTATATTCCTTTCTTATTATTGTTTTTAAACTATATTTCTTAACACTTCTGTCTCAAATGCTGCAGTAACTTTGGGATGTGAAAGCCCTTCTTTAGGTAACAACATGCTGGAGCATCTCAGATCTTGCCTGTAGAGTGTGTGTATGATAGCGAAGGTTGTAAAGGACTTTTTGTTTTCCTCTCAATTGTGTCTGTACCGTTCCTGCTTTGTAAGTAGTACGCCTTTAAGCCCATCCATTTGGATGGGCACAACAAGGTGACCTCCTTGCTGGTGCACTGTTAGCATGTTTTCCTCTAAATGTTTTTGCTTGTCGAAGCAATATATGGTTGTTAGTTTTGAAATGAAACTGAGACACATCAGTTGATTTTGGTTTCGCTCATTTTGTGCATGTAGTCTTCCTTCAAAATGTAGTGGTTCTAAAACTTAAAAACTAAAAAGAAAAATATTTCTAAAAATTAAAGAATAACCCATCTGGGAGATGGTGACAAAACAGCAAAAAAGGCTGGAGTGCAAGTTCAGAGTTTAACTTTGCAGGAACAGGCCTGTAAACTTGCTAAGATGGGTCTGCTAATTTCCATGGATCTCCTTCTGTCAGCTTTGGCCATGGCCCCGGTCCATGGTTTGTGCGGCTTAAATTAATGTATATTAAGTAATGTGAGTGGAGTAAATCCTGCCACTATTTAGGATTAGATTTTGGGAGTTTGGCTGTTAAGAATGGCTTAGCTACAGTGCCGCAAACACCGAAGACACAAGATGTTTCTTCATCTAACAGAGAAAGAGACCAGCTCCTGGAGTCACAGGGGAGGAGAGTGGGGAAAAGGCTCCGGTGAATCTGTGATCCTCTTGCTGCTGCTTAGGATGTGCTCCAGCCAGCGCCTGCGTTGACTGCATTGTGCCAAATGCTGCTTTGTTTGTTGATCTTTTGATGTGAGGGAGATGGGATGGGCACAAAGAGATGAAAACCAGGTACCTGGAGGATTCTTATATAATGCTGATGCAGGGCATTGCTAATCCTCCAGCAAGGGTGAAGTATTAGGGCAAAAGCACTGCTGGTGAGAGATGATGCTTGGAGGCATGGGCTCATGTAAACACCTGCATATTCTCTATGTATGTGTGTATATATATATTTATTTTTAATATTATTCTTACTTATGGAAATTTGAGCAGATCTACAAGTGGCATCAAGGCTCCATTGTGGGAGACATGAAAACCATTAAGAGAAAAAACCCCTAAAGCAAAGGGCTTAAAATCCAACGGAGTAATGAGGCAGAAAAGAAGTGTTACCCCTTTACCCGGTGCCAGCAGCTCCTCCTGGGTCTTTAGTTGTTCCCACCCAGCTCCAGGGCCTCCTTCCTCCTGTGTTTGTGTCTCGGGAGGCCCTCACGGCCCCTCTGTTGGGAAGCACAGCCTCAGCGCTGATACTGGGGATCTCCTGCGGGAGCTCTGCAGGCCTCCAGAGCGGAAAGGACAACGGAGCCTCGTGAGCTCGGCGGCCTCTGCTCCGCGTCTCGGTGCTGTGGGGAGGACCCTGGCGCTCCTTGCTCTTGTGGCGGCCCCACGGGCGCTCGTGGCGGTGAACCGTGGGCCCAGGATGTCAGGGAAGGGCACTGTGCGCAGCGGGTGGGTGATCTGCCCTCGTCTCTCCCGCGCTCGCCGGGGCGCTCTCCCCGTGCCGGCGCGTGCCAGCTGCCGCGAGGCGCCTCCACTCG
>JAWLRI010000847.1:2692939-2726277 GCA_034781795.1 Crypturellus tataupa | reverse complement strand
GCGCGCAGCTGGGCGCCCGGCAGCCTCGTGCCAGCTGGGGCCGACCCCGAGGGCTGCGGGGCCCCTCGGCGCATCTGCCCAGGAGGGGACGTGGCTGCCGCCCCGTCGGTCGTAGGCGCCGGGCTGCCCTTCCAGCTGGGACGGACCGCACCACACCAGGGAGAGCAACGCAGAGGTGCAGGAGGGTGGAGGAGGCCACGCTGCCTTGCTGTGCGCGGTGTGACCGTCCTTTTCCAGCGCTACCGCCATCCCTGTGATAACTCCAAGCTGTATTTTATTCTCTCCCTTTAAGCCCTCTTTCCATTTTGAATGCGTGTTGTAGTGGCCTCTACTCCTTGCAGCATCCTGCACTGTCAGAGCTTCCCACCGCGGCACCTCCAGAAATCTGACTTACTGCTTCCAGGCTGGAGACAGTCTCACTAGAGAAGTTGGTGTTAAATGAGACAGTCCTGGATTAGCATCTTACATAAGCATTGCTGAAAGAAAATGGTTTTCACCTATTGTGCATCAGGTATAACGGAGCTTCTTGAACCATAAGGTTTGGGAATAACTCCTTAATTAGGTCTCTTTTTGCTATGCCAAAACCGAGCTGCTGAGGCAGTTTTATTCTCTTCCCATGTCTGGGAGCCAGCACAACGATTCAAGGTTTCAGTAATATTATGTGTTGATTTTAGGTAACATCTGCGTCTAGGGGCTGATTGTGGGAAATCGTCTGTCATTAGTCCGTCAGCTTGTAAATCAGTTTGTCGGCTTCAGCATCTGTTGTCACGAATACCTCTGGTTGGGAGAAATCTGACACCATTTTACTTTATATCCCCAACAGGTTAATTTCCTTTTCCCCAGCTCCTGTATGAAGTGAGTCTGCCACCCTGGAACAAGCTCCTCTTTAAAATAAATAGCCTATGAACCCTATTATATCTATGAAATATTCATGAAAATTTTGATTTTTTTTGTTTGTTCTTTAATTATTTCTAATTAACCACTAAAAGATCACTTAAGCTAGCTGGAAGCTAGGATGCTTTTTCCGCATAGAACTGTTTAGATCCATCAGTCCTCAATTACTTACCTTGCGAAAGAGCTATTCAGGTTAGCCAACTGTGAGGAAGAAAAACAAAAGGACTTCCCATCCCCTCCTTGCTGTGAATGGATGTGCCTGGCTGGCTGATAGTCCTCCTTGGCACGTCCAGAATGGCCTGGCTACGTGGAGCCCTTGTGCCCTGGATGGGTGCCCCTAGCCCCCTCCGCTCCCCTGTGCGGCGCAGAGCAGTGGAGGGGTGCGGGGCGTCCAAGACTTCACTGTTCGGTAGAGGGTCTGCCAGCATTACGGGCCAAAAAGCAAAGAAAGAGGGTGTTAAAGTTATATATATAAGTATGAATGTCCTTCCTGCTGTAAAGCAGTGATGGAGGAGATACTGTTTAGCGAAAGGGCACGACTTTAGAAGGTGAGATACAGGCTCTTTGATGTGCCTTTGCTCAGGTGGTAGCCATGAGACCATTTCTGTGACCGCAGTGTGTGGCCCTGCCTGGTCTTTGTGTGTCTCTGCAGCCAGGCCAGGCTCCCCTGTGGCTTCATTGCTGCAGGACAGAAGGTTCTTTTCCCCAGGGATTTTCCTCCTTTTCCCCCAGGAAAGTGATGAAGTGTAACCAGGTAGAGCTGCAGCACGAGTAGTGCCGTGGCATAGTAAATCTGTTCCCCATGTCCATGGATTGATGTGGTCTGTCCTTTCATGCCTCTGATCCTCCAAAGCCCCACTGCTCACAACTCGGGAAGCTGGAGGTGACACATGAAGGACTGGACTAAGGCTTCTTTCGTAGCCTGGTACATACGGTAGCTCAAATGTATTTCTTGTGCTGTGCTTCTAGGTTTAGGAAGAAATGTATCGCCCAGATTTTCTGTGTAGACTCCTGATTTGAATGGGAGCCTTGCTTTGCCCAGGTTTATGCCTTGGCGCTGTGCTTGTTCTGGTATCATCAAGCTAAGAAAGATGCCCTCAGTCCCCCATCCCCTTCTCCATCCACTGTTAAAGGAATATGCAGCATTTCTCAGGTGAGTCAGAACTGTGAGTTAACCTTATGTATGTAACTACTTTGAGCTGTTCTAGTGATACAGGCGTGCATGGTGGAGGAGGAGAGCTCCGGGGCTCCAATCTGCAGTGTACTCCCCGCTTGATCAGCAGATGCTTCGGGCTGATAGTTCAGTATTTAAAGGGGTCAGGTTGCTATTGCATGCTAACTTTCTATTCTGCCAGACATAATTATATAATACAATTACACACATATAATTTTTATATAATATGTGAAATATACGCATAAATATACATTATATATAATATAATAATATGTATTACATACAGAATTGTTATTATATTCTTGCTTTCCAAGATTTGGGGGTAGGGGAAGATTGTGTGTGTTTTATGAGTGTGTGATATTAAAAACATTTATTGAGAACAAGCAAATTCAAGCTGAGAATGTTTTGAAGTCATAATTTCAAGTTTATTGGAGTTGCATGACAGTTGACAGTGTTTTGTGGCACAGTCTCATTATTGTGTCTGTTCCTTTGTGAGTCTTTTTGTACGTGTATTGCCTCATGACAAAACTCTGCTCTGAGGAGCACTTGCGTATTTGTATTACAGCTTGAAGCAGCTCGGTAATGAATCTCTGAGTGGGAATTTCCATCTCCACTTCTCATTTCTGTCTCCTGCAGTGGATTATCTGTATCTGGGTGGCTCGTACTTTAGATGGGTTTATTCACTGGGAATGTTCTAGTTCATACTCATGTCCTGGACACATTACGCTGGGGCTGGGGGGTGGAAATGCAACTCCTACATATGGGAGCT
Source organism: Crypturellus tataupa (assembly GCA_034781795.1). NCBI lineage: Eukaryota > Metazoa > Chordata > Aves > Tinamiformes > Tinamidae > Crypturellus > Crypturellus tataupa. Next base: position 2,723,440 of record JAWLRI010000847.1, on the reverse strand, counting down.
GGGTCATTGCAGCATCTACTCCCTGCTGCCTGCAGATGGGCATTTGCTCACTGGACCATCTTGCACTACCAATTTGGAACATATGGAACCTATCTGTAACCCCACCAAAGCAGTTCATAAGGTTTTATTCTTATTCAAACGCAATAATGAACTTGAAAGCACTGTGACTTCCTTGTGTAAAAGTGCAGTCCTGGTACCTGTGAATTAAAGGAGATGGATTGTAATAGAAATACCTTCTTCCTTTAAAGTTTATAAGGAAAAAAAACTGTACAACCTTTTTTTTTTGCTATTACTTGCAAAAGGGAATTAAATAAGCAAAGAAAGATCATTATAAATGTGGTTTTAGAGGCAGTTCAGCTTGAGACAAAGGGATTTCTTCACATTCAACCTCATTAGTCTGATTAGTGAGCTTGTAAAATGAAGCATGAAAATGAAACATGACGTTGACATGCATTGATTGTACTAAAATCTACACTAACTGCTGGTTGGAAATGGAAGTATAATCTTCTCTGAACTATGTTAAGTTTTTTAAAGTAGCTCATTTTTAGAGCCTGTGAATTACATTGCTTGTAGCTCTTAAGGGAGTCACTAAGAAACTGAAAAATCCAAAGCAATTCAGCACGGAAAAATCTGAAGATGTGACAAAGTTACAAAGCAGAAGGAAATGCTGGGCGGGATCATTTTATGATTGGGAGGAAATGCATGAAGGGCTATACTGGATTTTATTTTAAACGTTGAGAAGAAAGTTGGCATTATTTTCAAAAAGCCCTCTCTGCCCTGCTTGTGTCTTCAAATGCACTTTGTCATGTTTCTTTGGTTGTAAAAAAAGTACCTGGATGATTGGATCTTGATTGGAGATCCTGAAGGTAGAGTGGGTTTAATATTTCAACTAATGCAGCTATTTCAGCTAGTTCAGTTCCTAGCACTGTATGCAGGTGCACATAGTCTCTTACACTCGGCCTTAGCTGTAGAACTACAATATAGTCTTTAAAAGACCGTTTGAATGCCTAGTTCTGGAGCTTAATCCTACTGTCCTGTAGATACGTGGCTATAGTTGATGTAGTTTTGCATATGTTTTGGACTTCTGAAAATTCAGTTGTCAAACTTTATTATACTGTGCCACGTGAGAATGTGTTCTTGCTTTGTAGCTGACCCTCACACGTGAAAAAAATAATCTGAGTGTGTGTTTTGGTGCTGCTGCAATATTATTTCCTGAGGTGAGTCAGGACAGAACAAATATTATCCCACAGCTCCTTTTGCAATGTGTGGTCTGCATTGCATCTTGAAGAGCATCTTGAAGAGGGTTTCTAAGTGCTTTGGGGCGTTGTGGAAAAGCAAGCTGGCAATATTCACTTAGAGGATTTCAGCCCCTTGCTAATGAGGACACGAAGGACCAGGGTGAGGGTTCTGGTAATGCAGGGAAGGAAGCGTTCACTGCCAGGTTGCTTATCGAGGGTGAGTGAGAGCACTGGCTTCTCGAGCAGCAAAGCGCGGCTCGAGGGGCCGGGCTGTGCTCTGCACACCTGCAGTTTAATCCTCTAAGCCGTGGGAGGCAAGCACTGCCAGGCCTATGTACCCGCTCTGCGCAGAAGTGCATTGCACAAGCGGTGATCGATGGCCCTGCAGCTGGCCTCCTGCAGCTGAAGCTCTGCATACATGTGGGGTTGATTGCCTTGGCGTGAGTCAGGGCGCAGTTTTGCCTGTGGGACTCCAGGCAGGGAGCGATTTCCATGGAAAAGGAAGGGACAGGAAAGGGAGGAAGGAGGATGCGGCCTTTGCTCCTGGCGATCTCTTTGGGAATGACTCGGCAGGAGAACGTGGGAGCGTGTCCCACACGCGGAGATGCCGTGCTGGGGACCACACGTGGCCGCTGCGGAAGGTGTTCTCCTGGGAGCCTGCAGCAGCTCTCGGCACCCACAGAGTAAATATGCCCGGTACGGCAGCCTGCCAGGCACCGAGACTCCTGCTCTTGTTTCTGAGCACTGAACACAGGCACATTTCATTCTATTTATTATTTTTAGCACCTGTTTTGTGGAATTTATGTATTGAACAGGACAGAAGAAATCCTGGGTGAACAAAATCTCATTTAGATGTGTGTGTGTGTGTGTTTCTAATACTAAACCTCAGTGCAAAGAAGCTCTGCCCGCCAGGGATGTCCCCCAAAAGGGTGAATGACAGCCGTGTTGCCTTGAATGCTCCCTCTTTCAACTGCACATCAGCGCCTTTCGGAAATTTCATTGGTTCCTGATTCCTCTGCTGGTTACCCGGATGAGTTATCTGGTGACATACCCTTTTTTTGAAGATGCTTCCTTCTTGATTTTGCATGAGGGGAGGAAAGACCTGTAGAGGAAGGTGCTCTAAAAACGAAAGCGCAAGTTAGTGTTTATTAGATGTGTAAAGCTGTAACTACTGGTGTGCACAAAGCCAGGCTCCTGTCCATCTCTCAGGGCATTTGGAGGGCATTGCACGGGCTAAGGATTTGGGGAAGGCAGAATGTGGTGCCAGATAACAGCAAAACCTGTATATAGCTTGAGTATATGGCCGCGCTGTTGCCTACCATTACACAGAATCTTTTCTGCAGCAAAACAGGAGAGAGATTTGTAAGAAAGCTGCTTTTGGACTGAAAACTAGAGTACTCACCGTTGGTGTCTCCTTTATCTTTAATGTCTCGGCAGTGATCAGACTGTGATAGGACTGTCACCTAAAAATGGTGACACGATGTAGTCCAAAAACTGACTAAAGCTGAAACCGACTGAAGTTGTGTACAACTTGTATTGAAGGCTATGCGTAAAGTCATAAATATGGGATTTATGTCGCTAAGAAAGATGCAGGGAAGCTCCTCTTCATGTTTGCAGTTACAGTTAAAATAACAGTTTGTAACTTGCTTTCATAGTGGAATTGTTTTGTTTTCTGTTGCCTGTAATATGTTTTGGAGGCCACAGTTAATGACAGCGCTATCTGTGCTAGCAGTGAAGTGATAGATACAATTAGGATTGCACGTCCTTCCAGGAAAAAAGCCAGTGGATGTCATATGACGTATCTCAAAATGAACAGTGACTGCATCTGTTTTATGCTTTGTTTCATGCAGTGTAGTAATGCTGCGGTGCTGATTTGTGGAGGGGCTGACTTAAAAATATATGTGTTTGTCTGAATCAATGGCAAGGCTTATGGTATGATGCAGCTTTTGGGGTTGTTTGCCACTTGGAAGTTCCTATAATTTCAGCAGCAAATAATGCCAGGGAGCTGCTGGCTTCAGCTTGGGGTTTTTGGCAGTTGTGATTATTTCAGATTTGCGCTTTCCTCTTCCATCTAGGAGTTGCTCTTTATGAACATCTAAAGAAAAAAGAGCACAGGACTTTGCAGTAGCTTGTTTGTTTGCTTTGTTTGTTTGTTTGTTTTTAAGTGAAGAATCTTAAATAAAAAAGTCAGTTCCATAAATAGTTGTAACTGGGAAAAATGTGATCTGTCAATGTCTTTAGATGCAATCTTATAAAAATATTATTAAATTAAAATATTATTAAATTAAAATATTATTATTAAAAATAAGATCTGCTGAAGAGTCACTGTGTTATTCTACTGTCACTGTCGCTGGCTGATGTACAAGTGGGATTTAGTTTGCAGGGTTAAGTTTTGTATACATACATATATTTTTTGGTTGTCTTGCCTCAAAACTGTCCCAGGATAGAGGGATTTGGATGGGCCGAGCTGTGGAGCTGCTGGCCTTGTAGGTCTGCAGCGAGCAGGGTGCCGGTGCCGGAGGAGGCCCCTCGGGAGGCTGCTCTAGGGCCTCTCCCTCGGTTGGCCGGTCCGTCCCGCACGGTGCAGCCGCGGTCGCTCAGGCCGTCAGCGCGGCGTCGGGTCCTGTGACGCAGAGCCACAGGCCTCCGCAGGGCAGCGGTGCCGGTGCAAGGGGCTAGAGAAAGGAGTGGAGTGGAGGGGACTTCTCAGGGTCAGGTTCCTGCTCAACAAGAGAGCTTAGCAGCTCTTCACCACGTTACTAACTGAAAGGCATTAGTGACGTGAATTAACTTATTCCTTGATTATAGGAGTTTGGGGCCTCAAGAAAAGTGTTCCATGTGAGACCTGTGATAAATCACCAGCTGGCAAAACTGCAGGCTGCCTTTCGGCCCAGAGAAACGTCACTGATGCCTTTAAACACTGCAGCTGAGGTTTTTCTGCTTTTTTTTGAAGCCATTTTAATGTGCTCACATAAAAGTAGGGTTCATACCAATTGTGGGAGCTCCCTATGGTGCTTCTATAGCTTCAGTTGATTAAGAGAGAAAAAGAAAAAAGTTTTACAGAAAATGGGAATAATGAGGAGAGCCTGGGAGATTGGGACTCTGTGCCTGGATGTCCGTGGAGGTGACGGAAACCTGCAGGCACGGATGAGCTCACCGGCCTCGCACGCAGGTAGCCGAGAGGCAGCTGCTCGCCCGTGTCTTGGCTTGGACAACCGGAGCAGCCCTTAGGAGGGCTGGGTTTGCCACCTAAGGACATAGTGATAAGGCTGTTCTTTGTGTTCCCTGGAACTCATTTCTTCCTCTCTTAGGAAGGCTACACTGGAGAGGTGTCGGGGGAGGAGAGAGGAAAACAATACAGGTGATTTAAATATGAGTATTCCTGCATCTCTGCTGTTTGTTAAAAGATAATCGGCTATGCATGGGAATGGCTTTATAAAAGATGCTCAGGAAATAAATTAACTGATAACTCCTTCACCAGCTAGACCAAGCAAAGCTGTGTGTCAGGCTGAAGTGTTACCCGCTGTGCTCTCGCTCCTGTTGCAAGCAGATGCGATGAGCTACCTCCTCCACAGCGCTCAGCGCTGCTCAGGAACCTGAGGGCTTGTCTGAAACGACAGACTTTGCTCCGAGTTCTCTGGGTGCTTGGTACCAGCATGTTGAGAGTTCTCTGTGCTGTTTTGTTAGACTGTAAAGTCATGATAAATAGCATGACTCTTACCTGTGTGGAATATGGGATGTAGTCGAGGAAAATGAGAGCCAGACTCCCACTGCTGCTCAGGACAGGGGCTGAATCCTCCCCAAAAGGAAGGACGGGTGCATTAGCCCAGCCTTTGCCAGGCAGGTGCTGCGCCCACTTGAAGAGCATCCCCATTCAGGAGAGGAGCAATGACTTCTATCTACTACCTTGAGAAATCCAGAGCATGTACATTACTATGACTTTATTATTCAGGTAGACATTAGAAAGAAATAGTGCAAGAACACATGTTGTTAGGTTTCCTTGTGTCGTGAAGTCATAAAAGGTCTTACTTTGAGCACTACCTATGGCAGGGATGGCTTATTAGGTTTGTATTTTTAACATATAGGACAGGTCTGGCTTGTCACACTGAGCTCAGCTTATTAAATGGGACTCAAGAAAAACTGTGGTAAAATGATTAATTTAGAACTTAATCCGAATTGGGGCAAATGAGCTGCTGTCGTCTTTTTTTTTTTTTTTTTCAGTGAGTTTAAAAAGGGGTTCAGCTGGTACTAGGAAAAAATATTTTGAATATTTCAAAAAGATGAACTTGAAAATTAGCCCAACTCTGAAACCAGCCTCTATCATGATTTTTTTTGACCAAAAAAAAATATGTATTGACTGTTTTTCAGCAGGACATAGTAAGTGCAAACAACATAACTGTGACTATTTCTGTCTATGCTGTCAGATGTCAGATAAAATGATAAGATATGGTACTTTTAAGCAGCAAAAGATGCACATGGACATAAGCACGTCTACTGGCCTACTGGAAAAAGGGCTGAAAAAGGTTTTGAGAAAAATCTTAATGAGACACTGTTAAGCAGAACAAAGTTCAGCTATTGATGCCATCTGTATATTACATTTCTGGCTAGGATTTCGATCTTTTTGGTACAGAAATTAGAGAGGTTTATTCATTAGGACATTCATATGCAAACACAAGGCTCAGTAACACGAGAAGGACTTTGCAGGAGTAGAAAGCAAAACCGAACTGTAGGCAACAACAGTATATTCTCTGAGAAATTATTTGAGGGGGGAAGTCAATAGCTGAAGCTGGGGAAAAAAGTGTGCTAGCACTAAGCTACATCTGAATGCACAGAAACTCTCACCTGAACACGGAGAGTGAGAGTGGTGTGTGCTTAAATTGCAGACTTGCGAGAACGGAGCAGCCCGAGCTGCTCCGTTCAGTTCCTGTGTAAGAGCTCGGCTTGGCACCCACAGCACCGTTCAAGTGCTCTGCAGATCCCGGCAGTGACACCATCCACAGCATCAGCCAGGCTTGCGTGGTAAAACTCTTAGTTCAAAGGATTATGCTCTGCTTTTACCTCTATCCAGCCTTCAGTCTGTTAAACGTGGAGATGTGGAGCTGATGGATAAGGACTGTCCACTACCCTGTCCCCAACAGAAGGTGCCTTGTCAAGGCACTCCCCAGCTGTCAACTACAGATACCTTGATTTGTTCTTTCAATCTTTAAAGATCAATGCAAACCTTTATTTTCTATAAATAATTTAATAAATACTTTGTTTTACAATGATACAACAAATGACAAATTCATAGCAAATGAGTCGCAAAGAATTTAAGATCAGTATACTTTAATAAGGTATCAGTGTCAAAATACATTTCCTTATCAAGTTAAAGTTCCCATACAGTTATAATATTGTCAATAAGAATTCAGCAATATAGATTATGAAATAATTATGATGAAAAGTATGATTAATATTAAGACATGGAATATTCTTTCAGAGTGTTTTAGTAAACTGTTAGGGTATAACATTTTAATGCTGAAACTACACAAATAAGAAACAGAAGAGCAGTATTCAAGTGTCATCGATCCTTGAAGCCTTTAAGTCCTTGCCACTGCAAACAGTTTGTCAAAGCTGGCTTGCCAATTTTCAGCAGATTTTGATACTTACAATATATTTTTACACATAATTATAGGTTCATTTTAAGAGTAGCTTATTTTTGATAATAAACTTTTGAAAGATTTGCAGTAGGGGACTATCACACTTTTTGATGCTATGTACCAATAGCAAAAGATCTTCAGCTTTTTTTTTTTTTTTTTAATTTAAGAGTGCATAGTATATATGGTTAAGATTCACTTAACACCATGATCTCTGAAGTGCTCAATGAACTCAAGGCTCCTTTTCTGCAAGTGTCAGTGCATGATAAAAGCAATTTTAGAGAACAGGCTTCAGTGAAGTCTGCGAATAGCTTTGCTCCAAGAACTACTTTCTGAGCCACATTTTCACCTTGTGTAAATTGTCACTGTTCCATTTTCTTCAATGCAGCTACAATGATTTATACCAGTGGAGGAAGGAAGATGACGTATTCCAGCAAATATCTAGGTTTGTACATATTTCAAAATCAGAACTACTCACCTGCCTTTCATCATTCATTCATTATTTTTGCTGTTTTAAGTATTCTACAATTTACTCCTTCCCATCCTTCGAAAATATTCAAAACTTTATTTTTTAAAAATATATGTGTGATAATGAATGATAGTTGAAAAGGAGATCTGACAATATCTGGCTGCCCTTTAAATGATGTTTTGGCTATAGATTAATATAAGATGAATGATAGAGAACTGTCCGCCAGCTACTGATCTCACTACACAATCCTTAATTCTTTTCTTATCTACTTATAACTGAGTAGCCTAATACACTGGGAAATACTACTTTAAACTTCTGGTTTTAATGATTCAGTATAGTAGGTTATATTGCTCGCTAGCATATAAAATGTATAAAAGCTAACATTAATCAGGGGGGTTAGTACTGGCTGCTGGACAGACTCTGGAAGTATCGGCAACACCATAACAAATACTACTAGTTCTAGCAGAAATAGCTCTTAAAAAGTTGTGTCCTAGATATAGCAAAAGTACCAAGAGATATTACCAATTGACCCAGAGAGAATTAAAAAAAAAAAAAAAATCTGTTTTGTGTAAAAATAAAAGTAACAAAAAAGAACAAAACAAGAAAACCCCATCACAAACCAAAAATACAGGTCTAAATCCTCCACTGGGTTAAATCTGTAGGACTCCCATGGCCATAGAGCGAAGCCAAGTTAAGTCGGCTGAGAATCTGGCTCATTTCTGAGGGGAAAAAAAAACTTACAATGTGCAACTTTCACAGATACCCACAAACATTGCAGTTCACCATTCACATTTCTTTCAACAAAGTGTATTAAAATAAGGGAAGAGGAAGAGTCATAAGGCTTGCTTTTTTTTTTTTTTCCTTCAGTATGCTTTTCCAAAAGTTATTAGAGTTACAATATGATAAATGCTGGTAAATAGGACGACTCAAAGGATTTTAATTTGGCAGATCAACAACAACAACAAAAAAACACTGTGGTTGGAGATCAAATTTGTTGCATTTATCTTTGGCAATAAAAAGAAGTCTTTGCAGTACTGCAGCCAAAGTATCACATGATGAGGCATTTATACCACAGCTTTTTATTAGCATAAAAATTGAAGAAAATTTTAGAGTATAAATTACAGGCAACAAGATAAGGGGAGGGAAATCAAACTCTAAACAACACTTTAATTGCAATAGAGAAAATACAGTAGATGTATTTCTTTATATGAATAATAAAGTGAGTAACTTCAAAAGGCCACTATTTGGTAACGTGGACAGGTTCAATATCTAAGTAAAATCCTGTAAAAGTGTATTGGTATTAGAAATTGTCTACTTGCAAAAATATATTTAAAAACTGAAGCTGTTTGAACAGTATAGGCTGAGGAATATTGCAGGATTGCTCAGGTCGCCTGGTCCAGCGCTCTGAGCAGTTCGCTTCCCTGCAGGAGCGTGGAGCTGCCCAGCACGGGGACGTTCACCTCACAGTCGTATCTCGTCAGCTCAGGCAACAGGTACGGTTCGAAGGAGGGCCCCAGCAGACGACTTGTCACACCTGAAGGAGAGGACTGAAGTAAGTCATGGTGGCAGGCAGGGCCAGAGAGAGGGAAGCGCCTTGTTTCCTCTCCTCCTCTTCTGCTTGCAGCAATTAATTTCATTTTGTGTTTAGGTCACTGTGCCTCAAAGCACATTGCTTTGAGTTTTGCACATATTTTTGAGCCACGCACATAGATTCTTTGCACATAGCTGGAGTTCTCAAGAGTGAATCTAGGCATGGCCCTGCCTTCAGCCCCTATAGACATCATATGAGCATGCTACTGCTTCGTGCGGGTTTCCACCTCCGCCCCCGTTTGAGGAAAACAATACCAGTTCAAACCAAGAAAGACAGAGTCAGCAAAGGAGTCTGCTAAATTGACATCAACTCTATCTGTGTATGTCCCCCGTGCCTTTTTTTTTTTTTTTGGAAGGCGCCTGCAACCCACAAACCTCTGGTTATCAATGCTGCACTTGCTTAAGTTTACTAAATTCTAAACAATTCCATCAAAAGGCAAGAATATGCAAGAGGAAGACTAGGCCTCTCAGGTAAAAAAGTATTAAGTTCAACTGTAAACGAAGGACAAAAAAATAATTTCCTCCCCATAACTGTCACATGTAAACATTACAGTTTCAAACTAAGCAACAGAATTTCAAATTTTGTATTGGATTGCTCTTACCTGACAATTTATGAGTTGGCTGGACAGCAAAGTCCTGATAATGGGAACTGTAAAACTGAGGGGGGAAAGTTCCTGCTTTCAGAGTCTCACCAGGACTGCCGCAGCGGGGTTGCTGCTGCTGTTGCTGCTGCTGCAGTTGCTGCTGCTGCTGCAGTTGCTGCTGTTGCTGCAGTTGGTTCATTGGTTGGCTCAGACCTCTTGAGTTACAAACAAACTCATCTTATTTAAAGAAGAAGAAGAAAGAAAACAGGTAAATTAAGCCTTTGTTATTTACTGTAGATAAAAGTAATGAAAAGCCAAGTAACAATCTTCTTTAGGTACACCTAGGTGTGTAGCAAAGGAAGTCCAGGAGCAGTACTAGCTCTGGAAGAAGTACTGCAACCAAGGTAAGTTTGCATAATGAAACACAGTGTTTCTATGAAACAGACAGAGAGAGAAAGTATCGGTGCAGCTTTTCTAGCTTTGATATGTCCTCACCTTGCTCGGTTCAGTGCAAGGGAACCATGTCTCTGCTGATCTCTGCTACCTCCAAAGCAACAGTGGGCCCATATGTGAAACGATACACTTGGCAATTATCAAATGCTGAACTGTTCAGCTCTTAGTCATATAGCCTGATCTTTTATAAGGAGTATTTGTTTCTATTCAGACTGACTTAAAATTTATTTCAGGATTGTACATTGTAAAGACAATGCTTTCTTAAATTCTTCTTCTTAAGTTTTTCTTACCAGTAAGAACACTTGTGCTGAGAGACTTCTTTTCTGTAACCAAGGGACAATTTTCGCCTTTGAGAAACTTCATTCTCTTCCACATTAAATGAGATGGGTTAATGACAGATGGGTCGCCCTGGAATTTGAAGAACAGCAAAATGAATAATTAATTACATTCATGATCTTCACGTGCCCAGTATTTTGAAGGAAGGGAAAGCTTTTCTTATAATTACCCCACTCAGCTGTTGCAATGCTTGTTCTTCATAATCCAGTTGTCGCTTCAGTTTCAGACTGTTAGTCAGAGCAATTCTTGCTGGATTTATGTCTATACGTTGTTGCCCAAAAGCATCCAGTGGCCTGTGAAGAAAAGATCTCTGGGTGAGTGAGCAGGCAAGCAGATCTAAACCATCTTGTTCAGTTCCAAACTCTTCTTTCATTTCAGGTGTCTTTGGCACATAACAGTAGATAGAACTCAAGCATTTGATCAAATATTCGTATTTCTTTTTGTCAAGTTATTTTGCAAGCCTTGGAGACTTTTGGCTTTTCAGATTGAAGACTGATAAAAGTCTGATATAAATTGCCTCTAGAAATCTCCAGACAGACATAAAAATGCTGTGGAATAGAGCCATGTAATATATCCGTATAGGAATTTTAGAGCCATGCCTGCCCTCTTGTTTTGCATGCTAAGTCTGGACACACATATTCAGGGACAAACCTTCTTTTTCCAAATGCAAATTTCAGACACTGGTATTTGTGCCAACAAAAAAAAAAAAAAAAAAAGTGGAAATTTCAGGTAAACTGCACAGCTCCCTGTTCAAAAAGGACCTGTGCTATTTTGTGCCCTTCCTGAATGTTTTAAGTGTTGGTCACACTAAGAAGCACACTCTGCAGGCAGCCCAAGAGCTCTTTGAAAAGGGTAAGAAACTTGTAGGGCTGTAGTCTTTGACCTACAATGTCATCTAATACTGTTCACATGTGCAAGAAAGTGATCAAGGGAAGGACGGCTGTAGGAAAAAGCACCTTTAAATCTTAGTTAAGTAGCACTTGCATGTAGCAACAATAAATGTATGTGTCCTATTCACTCTTCATCCCTCCTGCTCTCCTGGTTTGTGTTGTGCCAAAAATACATACAAGATAAGGTAAGCAGGGCTCTCAGCTTATTGGTAGCCCGTGCTCCCATCTGTAGGTTTTTCAGAACTTTTCTAAATTGCATACAGTAAAGCTGTTTTTTAAAATCTTGTAGTACTCCTTATGTCTATCAGAACAACTTATTCCATCTGACAGATAAGAATAATTTTTCAAGATTATGACCAAAAAAAAAAAAAAAAAAAAAAAAACAGTAACAACACAGAAACACTTACCTTTTTTTATATAGGGGGATGTTGGGAGAATGTAGTGGTGGCCCTGAGGGGGAACTTGATAAGCATCCTGAGTATTTATCCATGAGTCTCCATTTAGTAGGAACATATTCTATGGGGGGATCAGGTGGCCACTGCGTGTTTGGTCTTCCTCCCATTGAAGACAGGGGAGTGCTGGCTTGGTCATGGTATGGTGGCAGCGATGACCTGCTCACATTGTTGAAGAACACAGATGATAGAGACCCATGACCAGGGTTAATGTTTTTATTTGATAGCTGTGGGCAGTACTTGTCTGGGAGGTACTGACTCTGCGAAGCAGAAGCAAGGGGTTGGAAGATGGTACTCATGCTACTGAGACTCTGCTGGGTATTTTGTGCACTTTCAGGAAGGGGACGTTCTTCTTGGCAGATTGGGCTGAGCTGGAAATCTTCTCCATCCATAGGAATGTAAGGCGCCAAGGTTTCAAGGTCCAGTTCATTGAAATCAGTCTGCACAAAAATAAATGAAGTCCATAAAGAAGAGTTAATAGTAATTATGGCAGCTAGCATAATGTGAAATCCTAGTAGATGTGAGAAGAATCATCACATGCTGAATTTACTGAAATGAAACTGCTCTGCTCCTAAATTTACTCAAATGAAACTGGTCTGCTCCTACTTAAAAACATACCTTATTTCTGTGAATGGCATATATATTCATTATATCATAATCAGTAAAGGACAAACAGAGGAAAAAACCCTGCCAGCCTCCCAGATAAGCAGTGCTTCCTAGAGCAGCTTGAATGCAGCCTGTCACATCAGCGTGACATGAACTAGACTGTGGATTTTGTTGAGCTTTCATGAGCTTGTCTGCCAAGACTCCACAGTTTGTGGCATATAGCTTAACCGCAGGCTTTATCTTGGTAATAGAAAACAAAGCTTTCTCCCTATCTAGCTACATGAAAATGTGCATCTACAATATAAAAAGGTTTTAACAGTGTAGTGGGAAATATACTAATGTATCATCTGCATCTAACTGTTATCTGCTCCCTGTCATTATTCTTACTAATTTCTTTCAGAGTTAAACAGACATGGAAATTCATGTTGGCCCATCAGACAGTTCATGAGAGGGGCATTACTCTAACACTCGCCCTGCAAAAAATACCTGCTAATACCTAAGCAAGCAGAGGGCAAAGTTGACAGAATTCAAGTTTGCAGGTGTCAGGTCTTGCACTTTTCACTGTTTTTTTTTTTTTTTTTTTTTTTTTTTTTTTTTTGGTGATCAAACTTATGTCCAAAGTTATAATGAAATGTCTTCAGGATACGGCCTACAGTCTACCTTCCTGAAGTCCATTGAGAACCTCCATAAAGTTCGTCAAGAAAGGTTAATAATAATTATCACAGTATCTTAATAAGCTTGCAAGTCACACTGGCAAACTGAGGGACCGCATTTGGACTCCAGACTTCCTCCCCAGACTTTCCATAGGGCTAATGGAAGGAGATTGGTGTCTATGATCTGAGCGCCATCCATCAATGCCTGTTCCTCTCTCTTGATGGTTGAAAAAAATATAAACACTTAACAAAGGCAGTTCAATTGAGTACCTCATTAGGTGTACTGAGCCAGGCCTACCTGTTTTATCCACTTGAGGTACTGTTTTAACAGTGGATGATAAAGAGAGTTAATAATAGAGGGAATGTCTATACTTTTACCCCAATTAGAGGACAAGAAAATGGAGATCGCAGGATGTCACTTTATGTGCAAGAAATTTGTCTGTCTAACCCACAAAGAACAAATCCTCTAAAAGATAAGAAGAGTATGTCCAAAGTTGCAGTTTTCATTTGGCAGTTACAGGAGACATGGAGACAAGGAGCATTTCTTTCTCATTTTGATTTTTTTGCAGGACTTCTTAGTTTATTTACATTTTGCTCTAGAAAGGATGTTTACTAGCTAGTCATCAGGCGAGATTTTAAGAAATGCTGCTTATATTCCTTCTCTAGTCCACAGCAGCTTCCACACTCTGAAGGCTGTTGGCTTGTTTTTTCTTAGAGGTTTCACTAGTGACACCCAGGCTCAGAAATTTAGACCTAAGCTTTAAGAAGCCTAAGTGGTTTTTGTTACTAATATGTCTCAAAGTCCTAATGTGAAAATGCAGCTTGCATGTTATGTCACTGTGCCTGTACATACAGCATGTGTCTCTACTACCTGCTAGTGTGGGTTTATTAGTTCCTTACCTGGGAGTTGCACTGATTCTTTGATTCTGTGTCCATGGCAAAGAGTTTTTCAATCACCTCAATCTTAAGATCTTCATCCACAGAACTGTAGTAGTCCCCTGGGCTGCTTGGCTACACAGAAACAAAAATCTTTTACAAGCAGCAAGACAACCACTTATGACTTAATATCAAGTAATTTATATTGTGTTCTTCAGTAACAGAACTTTATTATGGAAAACAGCTGTGTATACAGGATCCTCACAACCCAAGAGTCTGTGGTTCAATCTATCACATCTAATGCAGGAACCTAGCTTTCTTGCTAAGTTAAATACTTCTGGCAACTTGGACCAGAGGCATGACACTACACTATTAAATATTTTTTCAAGAAGGAGACACCCTTCTTAGTACTGCCCCAATGTTCTCATTAAAACAGGACATCAAATAGTAAAGGGCTGCTAGGAGTGTGCTTCAGCTCTTGGGGGCAATGCCCTGGAAGTCAGCACGCTGATTCTCGCAGTGGGGAACTCTGTGGGCCTACTCTCAAGAGCTGGAGCTAGAAAACCTCCTGGACTAAAACTATAGGTTTGAGTTAACAAACAGGACAGGTCTGGTGGGGATTGTGCTTTGTGACCACACTATCTGACATCAGCATTTTATTCAAGGCTAACTCCGTGAAAGGCAGTAGTGGCTTTTGCTACTAATCATTGGCATAATTATTGAGGTACAGCTAGGGGAAAGTAAGGATTGCAGTGTAAAGGCAGGGGTATGGCTCCCATGTGATAATTTTGCTATTGATGTTTAAGATCTGTGCAGTGCAGTAGGGATATAGATGCCTTGCGCCTTTGCATAAGCACTGTAACAAGATTGCTAACGTGGAAATGAGAGCTACCTACAAACTTAGAATTTTTTTAAAAAGCTCTCCTTACCGTGGAGCAGCTGCTGCTGCTGCTTGCACTCGGAGTGCTGCTGCCAGGTGCCATCTGAGGCATCGTGAAAGCCGGTATCGTCAGCGTTTCGCCTTGCGCAGCGTGGCTCTTCCCTTCCACCGGCCACGGCTGCTTGGGTGTCAGAACGACGCTCGAGAAGGCAGGGGGGTCTTCGAACTTCTGGGTCCCTGGATGGAGGTTCAACAATATTAATAGATGCTTTTAGCTTGACGATCTAGTGGTGTGTTACGATATAATTGCAGCTATTCATTAAAAATAAACCCTGCTCCTAGCTGCCAGGACCGTGAGTTGGCATAGACCTAGTGTATGCTGTTTAGTCAGCAAGGAAGCCGGATTCTGCTCTCATTCACAGAAATTTTCCACTGGTGAGAGTGTGTGGGCTTCTAGGCCACTACTGCTGATTTATACACAGAGCAAACAGACCTGGCCTATTAGGGTGCTAAATGTAGGCTCCTCTGCGGTTCTTTGTCTCACAAAATGTATTTATAGACATACTAACCAAAATCCAGGGAAATAATGGCATCGCCGGGTGTTGGTGCCAGCTGAGCAAGTTCTTCTGGTTCCTCCTTTAGTTTAGTAAACAAGAAGTCGCTCTTCTCAGCCACGGGGATGCCGTTCTCATAGGAGGTGTTCATCGTCATCAGGTGAGGTTTAAAGAGAGACTCCGTTTGGTCCATAGAGAACACAACATCATTCTTCTCAATTTCACTAACAAGAAAACAGGTTTTAGGCATTTTGCACTCTAAAAAAAAGAGATGTGGATAACATAGGTAATAAACTCTTTAAAGATCAGGCCTTTTAAAATGTTTTGGCCTCTCTCACTTGCATGACAGACTCTTGACAGGCCAGGCACGGGTCCAGCGTTGCTGAGCACCACAATCTCAAATGACGCAGAGAATGTGGTCAGGATTTCTGTGGGAATACTCGGGGCTTTGTTGTTCTGGTTTTTAAAGGGAGGTAGCTGAGGCTAGAGCGACCCAGACTATCTCTCAATTAAATATTTCCTATTTTGGCCTCCTCTGTGTCCAAGATTACTTGAGCTTTGCCAAATGGACTATCCTGTGGTGCTGATTTTTGAGGAGGAAGGTGGCTCTTCCTTGCAACAGAAGCTACACTAACTGCTTGATTTTATCTCCATGCCACAGCATTAGGAAAACAAAATGTATGATATTATACAACAAAATCCTCATTGCAGACTTCATCCTTTGTTCTGCTAGCAGAGCACGGACTATAGGAGGAGAAAGACAGGCTGCAGAGGATTTCAACAGCTTGCACGGAAATGGGCATGCCGCATTTTTAATCAATGCCTAACACTGGTAAACAGGACAGAACAAACATGACTAAACCGATCTCTGGGCACCACCACTGAGTAAACAAACCCTTCAGAAGAGGCTCCCGCGCAGCGCGCTCCTTGGGGCGCCCGGCTGCGCGCGCCGCCCTCACCTCAGCACGTAGTTGACGCAGACGATGCACTGAGGCTGCAGGTTGCGCGTGTTGTAGATGACGGTCCCTTGCGTCTCCAGCCACACGTAGCCGCCGTGCTTGGCGAGCAGTCGGTACTGGCCGGTCACCACTTGGCCTTTTGTGCACACTGAGAAACAGGGGCAGGGAGAGACTGAGAATGGAGCAGCACAAGCCGCGCAGGAGAGCGAGGAACGCGTATTTTAAATAAAAAATGCTCGCCAGCAGGAATTGCGCTGAAAATGTGAAGCAGCCGTGCTAACAAGCAAGGGCAAAATCAGCGGCCTTGGAGGGTTTTAGATAGCGTTTAGGATCCTTCCTCCAAACAAGGCTGCCGACTACAAGTTTCTCCAAAGCCGCCATTCTAAATGTGCCTCAGTTTAGGCTCCCAAGATGATTTGTTGGAAAGAGAACTTATTTGTGCAGATCAGTCAGTAGTTACCATATTTAGAGGATACATAATCCCAAGAGCCAAATGATTTAAAAGGAAAAGCACAGAAAGTCTGACAGCTTAAAGCCTTATCAGTCCTTTTTTTGTGCTTTGGAATTAACGGCTGGCGAGATCCACACTACAAATAAAGTGAAGGTGTTACTAGCACACCATGGGTCTGTCTTATAATGCTGAAGAAATAATATCAATCTTAAAAATGTAAAACAAAGCCAAGAATGATAAATCATAGTGAAGAAAACAAGGAGTCAAGACCAATAAAAAGAACAAATAAATAATACTAATATAACTCCAGGTATTTTGAATTTGCCTGTGTATCTCAAGAAATAAATTGACAATAAACTCCACATTTCATCTAGATGTTTGAAAGTGACACCCTCTCAAAGAAGTATTTTAAAATATTTGAAGAGAAAGAGATTTCAGTATGGAGTTCTGGACTTGTGGGATGTAAAGTTTTATGATGTTGTGCCTCTTCTTAGCCATTTCTTAAAAGCAATTAATATTGTCATGCAATTTATAGTTGTCAACTGGGGAAAAATAATATCGATCAAAAGTGATATGATTAGGGCTGAAGCATGCAACCACTATCAGCTAACTAACGAACATCTCCTAAGAACTGTGCTTGCAAGCAGCAGCAGTCACAGCGAGTGGGAACTGCCACAACTAGCCCCTGAGCACTTTGGCAATCCTTCCTTTCAAGAAACTTTTGTATGTGAAAACAGTATGTCACCAAACTAAGGCAGTAAAACAATGTAATTTGACTCAGGAAGACTAAGACTTGATTCCTTGTATAGAAACATTCCTTATGAACGTGGCCCGTAATAGGGGCTATTTCATTTAACAGGCGGTTTTCCTATATAGCCAGCATGCAAATGTACAGTCCAGGCCTGTGAAATGAAGCACCTGTTTTGCAGATAATTGTTTCTGTGCTCATCTTCCTATAGCTGAAGTTTGTTGGTTTGTTTTCTTCCTGAGTATTTAATCATCTAGCATTTAATTTATTTAGACAAAGTAGAACATTACCTTTATTGATTAAATACTTCTGGTGGAACAAAATCAAAAGGCTCTCATTTCAAAGTGTTTCAGTGACTGGACTGTTCTGCTCTGCTTGTGAAACATAATTACACTGCTTCCTAATCATCCGCTCATCAATAAGAGTCATAGTGTAGGCGCCTGTTACATTACAAAGAAGCTTTTTACTGCTTTAATCTTTTTTATTATTATTTTTCAAAGCATGTCATGTTCTGATATAATAAAGTACAGCAGAATCCCTCCTTGGAGCAATCTTGCAAATTACTAATACACTTGTAAATGCTGACTTTGTTGCCACCTCTGCGTGCAAATCTCTGGCTTCAGAATGAGCTTCTCACTCTCTTTTCTAATATATATTACCTGCATCTTGATAGCATTAGGAATTGCTCAATGAAATATGCTCAAATTATATTCCTTATATACGGATGAGAAAAAGAAGAGATGGGTTGTCTTTAACTGGGCACAAAGTTTGCTTTCTAATTGCTGAGAAACCCTTGAAAAACATGAATCATTTGGAAGGCTTGTCGAATTTCTGCTGTGCACTTCCAAAGGACACGGCCCAGATGATCACATCCTGCTCCCCACTCAAGTCAAAAGCAAAATTCCCAGTGGCTTTAATGGGAACAAGAGCAGACCGTAAATGGAAGTGGTTATAGACTATTAATTGCTGAATTGGAAAATGTAGCTCTGCAGTCAATCTTTTATGTAATAAGACAAAGATTTTCATCTTGCTTGCACAACTTGTGAAAAAATGGGTATGCTAAATAGTGCCAAACAAATTCAAATCTTCCATTTGATGAAGACTAATTAAGTCTTTCATCCTGTAGACGCAGCTATGCTTCCAGCCAAGAACATAAACACCATTATGGCTTTCTTAATGCCGCGTTGTTATTTTATCTCAAGGAAAAATAATCGCAGTCTTACTGCAATAAGCATGACCTGCTACTAAACAGGAGGGAAGGAGAGGGAGTGAATTCTGCTGCTGTCTAAAAGACTCATCTGAGGCTTCTCTCTCCCTCTCTCCAAACTTATGTCTCCTCCCTCTATTTCCTATGCATCTTTACAGCACAAGGCGGTTGACAGTGTCAGAATTGATGGCTATGCTGTTGTATGAACGTATAGTCCACAGGATATGCTTAATAAAAAATGATTGTTTCAAAAACAAAGTGTGGTGAGTGTGAATTCCATGCTTGCTTTCGTATCCTGACTCACGTTACCGTATATGAGCCATGAGATGACTATTTCTATGTATAAACGAGCATGGCCTGGGAGAACTAGCAACCTGCTTGGTTCCTCTGGATGCTGGACATCGTCTCATCAGTGCTGGCCTGCACGAGGAAGCCGAGGGGCTTGCGCCATGGCCGCTCGCTACCTCTTTGCCTTGGTGCCACTCGGAGAGCTGGCGGGGAGCCTGGCTGTCCCTGAAGACGGAGGCCGCCTTTCTCTCTCTACGACAAAAAGGGTCCCTTTGCTGGTGATGGAAACTCATGGGCCTGCTATGGGCAACAGCATTCATCCCCCATGTTGATCCTCTCTTACTATGTGCATCATGGAATCACCCATTATAGCTTGATCCTAAATATTTATTTTATTAAATATTTATTTATTGCACTGTGAGGAGCCACATGCAATTCTGCTGGTGTAACTGACCCCTTCAGGCCCTTCTTTGACTTTTTCAAGACGAGGCCTCATGTCTAACAGCACATGCTGGCAGGACACAGCCCGATGCAGGAGCCCGGATGGTATCAAACGTAACTTGTGCTCTGCTCGAGGTGAACCTTCTTGTCAAAGGGAGGAACGAACTCCGTTCCAACCAGTCAAGACTGTTGCTAGAACCTATCCCAGATTCTTTGCAGGGTCAAGTCTTGACTCAGTGGTCCCATCTAATGCATTGCCACCATGGCGCCTCCCTCCTGTTACCCAAGAGGTTGCCAATGCTCCTCAGTCCTCTCCGGCACTGCCCCTTTCCTACAAATGTAACTCAGTAACCACACAGCAGCCCCACTCGTTACTCACGACGACTCCCCAAAACCCAGTGCAGGATATGCACACCCCACTTATGAATATCACTAGCTACTTTTTTGCTGTTAGAAGCAAAAATAGATTTCCTAAGAAACAATTTTAACAAACAGATTCCCAGACAACTTTCCATAAGTATGGTATATTTTTTTAATGGCTCTGGAAACAGCATGATTCATACCAACACTGTTCTACAGCATAAACTTTAATCATTGCCAAATATTCTTTCAAATAACATTTCAACTCTAAGCTGTACTGTATCCTTGCCACTATAGCTAATACATATTCCCTTGTTGCTGTCAGACAGTTATTTTTTGCTGCTACTTTTCTCTGAAAAGTACAGAAATACTTTTTATAAGTATATTTTGGGGGACTAATTCCCTACAGACATGATGTAAGTCATGATCTTTTTTGCTGAAGCACAGAGACCAAGATCATAGTTACTGTAAGGTGTTTTTTTAAAAAAACTTATGGGCTTCAGCTTAGCAACAAGACAGACAGAAAGGATGAATAAAACCAGCAGAAGCAGCCATTGTACTGGTTATTTCCCAACAAATCTCCCATGCACTAGTTCAGTGGTTGCAATAGAGGTGGGAAACATCGTTTGTACATTAGTGCATCTATACTGTCTCCAAACAAACAGCCATCTTTAAGGACAGAAACTTAAGATGTGCCTCAGAACTATTTGATTCAAATGTTATGTGAGAGAGAGGAAGTACAAACGTGTGGCCTGCTGATGAGAGGAGCAGACAGGCAAGCTGGCATGGCCTAACTCAAGCTTTTCCAGTTTTATATTATCTGTGTGCTATCCCTTAGAGAGGTAGAGGTTCTCTTAAGAGCAGCCGTCACTCAAATTTGAAGGGTGGCAAAATCTAACCCTGTGGAAATATCAGCAGCGAGGTTCAGCCCGGCACACCCAGTAGCGCGTAAGCTTCTTGCAAATGGTAATTGTGCCCTCAGAGAATACATGCACATAAAAGCCAGCCCCACGCACAAGGTGCGTTTATATTTTCCACTACGGATGGAGGAACCAGAAAGCTGCGCTTTTAGCCAAACTGTGAAGAAAAATAAGAATATGACTTACAGTTCTGATGACTTTTGGTCATATTCTCTGAGTCCAAGGCATGGTAGAACTCATATGCTGAGCGGCCCAGTAGCTCCTCTGGATGATAACCAATCAATTCTGTTATTCTTGGTTAAGAGAAAAACAAACATTTTAAATTCATGTCACCCTGGCCTTCTGTCTACACGTGAAGAGCAGCTGTTAGTTCCAGTCCTTAGACTTAGAGAACCAAAACTACACTACCCAAAAATCGATACTTCCTAACAGATAAGGAGCTATCAAGGATGTCTGATCTTGTTCCAAGTGCCTTTTACTGCTGTTCCTACTGAAATTAAAGTTCCTGAGGTAGTTAGTATATGTACTGTACTGTAGGTATGTATTATATGTACCGTAAATTTTCCCAGTCTTATTGTACAGTAGCTCATATAGAAAATCACAACTGGAAAACCATTGCTTACAGAGTGATTTTCTCAAAATCGCATTTCTCAAAAACATCTACTGCATACAGAAACCCACACTACTACCACTGGGAATAAAATGCATGCAAAGAATAGACGGTGACACCATCAGATTTAAGCACATATATGTATGTGTGTGTATGTGCGTGTTTATTTTATAAATATATAAAAGCATTAGCTGACTACTTTGGGTATTGCATTTAATGAAATAAAAGTGCAAGGTGAGAAATTACTGTTGGTTAAAAAAAAACACTCTTCTATTTAGCGTTTCTCAATTATACTAGAACTTTAGCCCATGGATTAGGTTACTTGGGTGAGTAATCCACAAACTAAGTAGGATTTTATACAAAGAAAGCCAAGAGCTCCAGAACTAGACTGTTTTCAGAGCCTTTGTGAGTACTTAGGCCAGGCAGGATTTCTCACAAGTTCCTGAATAAATAAAAAGAGCTCATCGAAATGTGTAGACAGTTTTCTCTTAGTGAGGGGTTGGAGGAAAAGGGTTTGGTTTTCCTAAATTAGATCTGAAATACTGTCGCACACAACTTCTTATACAGGAAATAGGGTTAGTAACAAAACACAATCCTCTATAAGCTGTGAAGAGCAAAAATGCTGGAAAAATAGGGAAACATCACTGTTTTCCAAGTGAACCACAATGCTCTTGCGTGCTTTTTCCCCCTAATTTCTAAACTGCAATAATAACTTGCAAATTTGCAGAGAGTAGCAGCAAAAACAGCTACAGACTGACTGCTAAGTTGTCATAAACGGTGGAAAGCTGGGACAGTTGGAAAGGGAGAGCCACGTCTCGGCACGTAACCACTCGCTGCCAGGCAGGGTGACGTGCCGGGTGCTCTGCCCTACAGCCAGCCCCTCTGCGAGGGGTCCCCTGCCCCGTGACTTCTCCCTAGTAGTGGCATTGCTGCTCCGCGTGCGCTTCAGACACCCATCCCCAGCCGGGTGTGCTCCCTTGGAGGCCGGCCTTGGCCCAACGCTCTAGACGAAAGCAGGTCTTCACAAGACAGCCGTGTAAATACTGTAGAACAAACAAAAGGAGAGCGCGGCAGGCATCTCCTTGATCGCCCCGGAGCGAGGAAGACAAATAAGATGGAGCTATTTTGTATATGGTTTGAAAGCCAAGGTGTTGAGTCAGCTTTTCCCTCGCCTCCACAGAACTGTGTAGCTCCTACCCGCAGGACACCTTGCTTGTGTCAGGCTGAAAATGGCTCCCTGTCCTGATTTCCATGGAATGAGCCTGGGTTTAGTTAAGCAAATGCTATAGTTGATTTTATTGGGCTTCTCCATTGCTGGTCATCTATTTTCTGGATAATGAGTCCGACACACCAGGAAAGAAGAACAGGCAAAAACTCTTCCTTCCCGAAGGTTTGAATATTTACAGCACTGACTCTCCCAATCGCAAATAACTGCACACGCACAAATATGAGTCTTAGGACTTGCTATAGCTAGCCCAACAAAGGCCAAATTCTTGAATCAGGTTTCCAAAAAAGCTGAGATTGCTTCTGCCATTTTGTCTCATTTCACTGACAAATTTCTGAGCCATTAAATTGCCCCCAAGTCAAACACAGAACTTTTCTCTGAAACTACAATTGCTTTTTCTTCTTTATAAAAGCGTAGTTTCTCACAACGAGAGAACTGGAGCCTCAGAAGAAAACGCCAAATACAGAAGGAGTGTTAATAAAACTGAGGTTCCCGGAACACAGATGCTGCCTCTTTTTGTGCAGCCAGCTGGGACACGCTGATGTAACAGGCCAGAGACTTTTGCCAGGACCACTGTAAACATACAGTCTTCAAAAACAAATACTAGGACCCTCTGGCTAGATAATGGCATAGAACCACAAAGCCATCCAAATGAGTTTGTAGTTCATCAGGGAAAGTTTTTATAATTCAGGAAGTTCAGGATGAAATCTTAATCCACTTGAAGGTTGCAACCAACCGGGGTTGGGAGGGGACAGAAGAGAAGGGAAATCAAAGTAGCAACAAAAGCAGCAGCATCGTGCTTTCAGCAGCATCCTTGTAGATCTACAACTCTACCACTGTCTTAACTGGATGTCTGCACTGGAACTGAGGTTGCAAGAAAGAAAATGTGTGTTACAGCAGGCCTAGGGCCTCTTAACACTTAGCATATAGGAACTGCAATCTCTGTGCCAATTTTTTTATTCTAATCCCGAAATGCCCTTCTCACATTACTCCTCGCTGATCCGCTCATAACTATAAAATTACTCTTCCTGTCAGGTCCCGGCACAGAACTTGTGGTATGATCCTGCTGTGAGGATGTCAAATTACATTAGATCTAACGTAATGTCGGATTAAAGTTGGCATGCGATAGGGTGATGTCCCCACGCTATAAACAATTACAAAGCATACAAAGCAAGGATAAAAATAAGATATCAGAAGGTCTCTCAATCTACACAATACTGAAAAATCATAAACCCATGCTAAGGACGGGGGAATACCAGTCACAATTAATCATTTTACAAGAGCTACTTTAAAAAAAAAAAACAGCAAAACTGCCTCTATACCCTCGTTATCTGTTCTGTTGATCTGCTACCACTACTGGGCTTCATTACATTTCCCTTCAAACACTCTTGGAAATGAAATGTTGGGGGTTGGGGGTTTATTTTGTTTGTTTTTTAGTAATTCAAGGGTGTTTTAAGAATTATATCATGTTTCTTTCTCCTGCTCCGAAACACTAAGACGGGCTGAAAACATTTCCTAGATACATTTTCAGATCCTGCAGTTTTTACAAGAGCTCTCCGGGAGCTATTAACAGCGGCGCTTGGTCCTGCAGGAACTGGCAGATCTCGCACTCCTGCATCCCTCCTCGTGCGGGAGGGACCTCCAAGGGACCGGCGCTCAGTGCAAGAAGCCCCGAGCGGCAGACGGGCCAAGGCCGCAGCGAAGCAGCTAAAGAGCCGCTGCGCCGACTTCCCTCGAGGATCGCTTGGAGTTTTGCCGCTGAGGCGCCTCCTCCAACCTGCCGGCTTTCCGCCACGGGGATACGCGCTGCCACAGGGACACGCAGAGCACTGAGCGCGCGGGGAAAGGCATTGCGCAGCGCCGGGAGCGGGAGGGCAAGGCTGCAAGAGCCGCAGAAAGGCCCAGGGCCCGTGGGACCGCGCGTCTGCAGAAGGACGCGGGACACCGGGTAGAAAACTGCGCTTTGTGCGAGCTGTGGGATGACACGCTCGCCAAGCAAACTGCGCCGTGGGTTTGGACAGCCGTCTGCCGGGCAAGGCTTTGTGCCGCCTTTGCGTTTATTAAAAAAAACCCTAAGTTGGTGCTAATTAGAATAATAGTAATTTTAGCTGAAGGAGATGGGTGGGTTGAGAGGCTGTTTGTTTTCCTGCTAACCACCCTCCTCTAAAAACACAAATACCTTTGGGAGAATCTTAATTTTGTCAAACTGGCACTTCACTATATTTGTCACGATGATGTAACTGTGGTCAAAATCTCAGAAAACACATTAAAGAGAAGGGCAGCAGCCCTCGAGTGCAGACCTGACCCTGCTACCACTACTTAAGTGCTCTGGGCACTACATTTCAGTTTTTCTTAACTGTGCCCATTTTTAGGAGTAATTGACACTTGCTGGGATGTGGAGCAAAGGCGAAGTTTGCGTTTAAGGAAGCTGCTGGAGAAAAAATTATCTGAGGAAGATGATGGAGGAACAAATCACCTGGGTCCTATTTCTGGATTTGTATGACTTCTGCTCATTTAATTTCTCTGACACGTGGTGAAGTACAAATGTACAAATGAAGCTCACTGCTTCAAAGACTACATTTCTTAGAAATTAGTTAATTTTTTTTTCGTAATTGGGCTTTGGCTAGCTTTTCTGTCTCTTTACAGGAATACAAAGCTTTTTTAGGCCATACAATTTCTTGAGTTAAAATAGCATCTTAAGAAATAACAGGAATGAGGAGTCAGGCTCTTTGTGAAAGACTACTGTAATGTTTACTGCTCATAAAAAATGACCAGGTATATACCCTTACGGCCCTATGTGGACTGTGCGTGTGAGGGTGTGGAACTCCAGACAAAGTCTTTCTTTATTCAAAGTTACCAAGTTATTGAAGTTAAATTAGTCTTGACAGGAACAAACAACAAAAATTTATACTTTTAAAGCAGAATGAGTTAAAAAATAAACCAAACACCTATTTTCTCTGGGGAAAAGCTGGGTAAACACTCTGCCAGCCTGCCAGAGCGAGCTGCACGTTGTTGTGGCAATGCTGCTGAGCACCCAAAGCTACTGCTGAGAGGGAGCCTCAGATAATCCCAAAAGGCAGTAAAAAGTGGAGACACATTCATGGCTTCTCCCAGACTAAACCAGGCCAAAGATGTGCAAAAAACAGAGGCTCCTGTCCACTGCTGGACACTGGAGCACTTGGACATAGATGAGATCACACATGTACATTCATATTAGAAGAAAGCTAATCTCCTACTTTGGACTGACACTACTGAGACTGCAGTTTTTCTTTTGTATAATCCTAAATGCATCTCTTGAATCGCCATCCCACCCACCCTAAATCACTCCCTCTTCTGCCTCGTCTCCTCCTTTAAAAAATACCAGTGAAGAAAAAGCAAAAGTGTGTTAACTAATCGGGTCTCTCGCAAACCACAAACATACAATTCTGCAGATCGATCGCGCCCTCGCAGTAACAGACGGCTGAAATAAGCCCTGACTCGGATTATTGAATTGTACCAGTGAGCAGCATTTCTGCATTACAGCTAAACTAATCCTTCCTTTAAACCACTTAGCCAAGATAAGCAGAGCAAGGGAGTGTGTCTAACTAGCTCTCCATTAATGGCTGAAACAGTCATTTAACAGAGCAGCAACTTGAACTGTGGACCTTATTTTTAATTCTTATCTCAGAAAACTTTTCTTCATAGGTCCATTTTCATGCTAAATCTGTTTTAAGGATACCAGCATTATTTCCCCTCATTTCACTCAGAGGAGTCTTGGGTCCACATATATAAACCATTTATGGAGGGCAAACTATGTAGGCTGGTGCATTACACATTGGAATGAGGGAAGGGGAATTTCTTCGCTGCAGAAAGGCAAGAGTGCTCTGAAAAGGGTTGAGCCATCTGACTGGCACATGCTGCTTTTCCTCCCCTTTTTCCTCACTTTTCCTTCAAACTGCATTCCCACTCAGCTACCCCTTTCATACAGTTTGTCTGCAGGCACCACATTTGATAAGAACAAGTGAGTGTTTTGCACTTTTCTGTGTTTTCCGACGCGTCTCCTGTTGGCGAGGGGTCAGCCGCGGGGCCTGCACGGCTCTGCAGGGCTTTGCCTCCTCCTGGCCAGCACTTTATGATCATCTCAATAAACCATGAATGAAACAGCTAAAACTGTCTAGCAAAACACGCACTGTTTTTTTCCCTGGTTCTTAAGAGACAGTGCCGAAATTCCCTCCAGCTTAAATCACCCAGAGGAAGCTGCTGTATTACACTACCATAAGAAGAGTTTTCCCTGTAAATCAGCCCCCGTTGCTTAAAATAGGAATTTGTGCTTTTTAAAACAAGCATATACATCTCTAATGGAAATGTATAGCTCTCCCTAATTCTCATTTATAATTGTTTATAAAGCCTGACAGAGACCTACCAGTGCTGTAACATAGTGAATCCCCCTCTTACTCTCTTCTAGCCTATCAAGTTTCTGGTAATTACGAAGCAAGTTGCTTTTTATAATGAGTCACTACTACATTATTGGATTTTCATCCCAATAGCAAAATCCTTTTGATATCCCAATACTTGAAACTTACAATATTTAAAAAGATAATGTGACTTTTCTTTTTTTGTAGCTACGTCGAAATATATACAAGTCAAAATTGTCAGAATTTATATCTAATGGATTTTTCTATGCATACCTCTGGGCATGCATAAGCACTGGTCCTGCGTGCATCGCGGGGAATACATCCACGTACAGGGTAGCCTCCTGTACCTTCCTGGAGACTGAAGTATCTGAAGTCTCAGTCACTGTATTTCTTCTCTGAGAGCCCTAGCAGCTTTCTTTGAAGAGTGGCTAACCTGCTTTCACATAACCACCTCCTATTTATCTGAGCAGAACAGACCCCTGGTGCAATTCACAGCACATTTCTAGTTACAACATATTTGCTGCTAAATTCTTAGAGGGGACAGAAGAAGGTCAGTCACAAGTTTCACTTGCAATCTTGCTTTCATCCACAGCTGCTAACCCTGCCAGCCTGCACAGTTGCTTCACCGCATTATTTAAAACAATAATCCTGCCTGGAACAAGTGTAAAAAAATCTCAGAAGAATAAGAAAATAACTAAGATTTCAGCCCTGATATTTTTTCTTAAGGTTCAAGCGTACATATAATCCTATTGGCAATCCCTTGGATGTCAGCAGTTGCAAGTCGCTCTGAATTCCTAGAGTCTAGTAGCACTAGTGAAAACTAGTGAGAAAGTTTCACATCACCTCCAGGGAAGATCTCATGAACCTTAGAAAAGGTAGGACAGACAAGACTTGCTGGAAAAGGACAGGGCACGAGGAAGCTGCATGGGAAGGGATTTCTGGTCACACACACTCGCCGAGAAGAGATTTCTGCAACATTTAAGGAGGAAGGAGAAAGATGGCATGAAAGGTCTTTGGGATCCCTGTGGAAATTATGTAGGGGAATCTCCATTTTTTCACTCAAGAGGGAAACATGAGGGAGTGGAGGACACAGGCCCCTCACCTGACCCAAGATCTTTCCTTCTCCCTCATGCCATGCCTGAAAGCAGCAGACAGATAACCAGCAAAGGTTGTTTTTCACTGAGCAGGATAGATCACAACTCTGTTGCTGAGCAGGCAGATGTTTAGGACTCCTTAGCGATTCTTAGCTTGGAATAATCTATTTTCCAGTTAACTGATTATATTGTCCTGTGTCAAACCAACCATAAGAACTGTCCTTGGTTAAGGTCTGAAAGGCACATCCTTGGAGGCATTCTCTAAAAAATGTAACAGAAATCCTCTTTACTCTTCAGTTTGCTAAGACCTAAGATGCTTATCACACTAAATTTTCTCATCTACTGCCAATGAACTTGGACTCAAGGAGGAAAAAATACAGGAGGAAAAACAGCAGGTCTACCACCATTTTTCCTAAGCTGAGATTTGAGACGGATTAAGTGAGCCACTGTCTGTCTTTGTAACAGAATGTGTTTTCTCCCAGTCCTTCCTTACTAGCTCCACACTGCAAGAAAGTTTTGATGGACTGACCGCTTGTTTAGTTTGGGAGGGAAGAAACATCCATGAAAAGGAACAGTTTACCTGTCATCACAGTAAGTGAATTTCATGTCCATGCTATGGCGGCTCAGGAAGGTCTTGCTGTCCAGAGGGATATCCATGTTTGAAGGATGTTGAATAGGCTCACACATTATTATAAGGCAGGTGAGAAGAGGCTCTTTATACCCACACAGAGTGTGAGGAGGGCAAGTGTTATATACTTTAACTTGTCCAGTGCAGTGCAAAACCTGAAATAAAGATTTTTGAATGAGAGACTTTACAAACCAAAACATCTCTTTAAATCAGTAATACCTTTTAATGGCTAAAATGTAGTACCTTCCACGTGGCAGACTTGAGGTTGACAGTTCTGCCTCTGTTGGTAACAGTGCATTTCATCCTCATGAAGAAGTCACGCTCCGTAGACATCTCCTTGCTTTTCTTTCCAAAGCCTGGACCTACGTAAGAAAAAGGGGGAAAAAAAAGTCTTGTCACTTTTGCTTCTTAATTCCTTCTATTTACAAGCATGAAAGATTCCTAAGTAACAACAGACTAATCCTTAGTTAATTTATCCACAGAGACTATCGGAGATGTATGGACATGTGAAGGGCCGTTTGTAAGTCTGAGACCTGAAACTTTAAATGGACCTTAGTTGGGACTGTGCATTGAAACCTGTGTTTTAGCTTGTAGCTAAATCTTTGCTAACAGTTACAAGTGAAGACGTTATGCCTGTCTTAACTTGATGAAAGGAAAACACTAAACAAGCACTTCTTAATGGCATCGTGCTTAAACATATTTGGCAAAACAAAACAAAACAAATTTGCAAAGCACTGAATGACAGTTAATGATTACACCAGGAATGAAAATTCTCTTTACCATGACCAACAGATCTCTACTGTCAGCGAATTGCTTCATTTGGTTATTTAAAAAGCAAACACTGACTCCCTTGTATTTTTAAGATTACCATTTTTGAGACTCAGATTCTCTCGAATTTCTTCATGGTCACATGGGTGAGTGAAGTCAAAAATGCTGTGTCCAGTTAACTCCACCTGTTTGGAAATAAAAACAGTATTTAGCCCCCCTCAAAACAACTGCTAACACATATAATATAATACAAATAAAAGGGAACATTGAGACAATTTCTTGGAAATTCTCTTTTCTCAATGATAATTTTGGGTACTCATTTATCTATTTCTAAATACTACCTACTTAGAACAAACTCGTCAGTAGAACTAAGTGTACTGATAGCAGCTGAAGGATAGGGTCCAGCATTTCTGAGAGATGAAGCAGGACAACATGCTAAGCTTGACCACTGCAGTGGATCACAGCTAGGTTTAACTCAGCCTTCTTTATTAGTAATTCGTCCCGTGTCCTGCAATGAATCCATTTACACCGACAACCACATCCATCTGGCAACTGACTAGGATGCACAAAGCAGCATGAAATGTCTGATAAAACCCCCCTGAAAATGCTGCCTGCCTTTAATGATATAAAAATGCCTATTTTGTCCTCCACAGCAGGACCTAGAAAGGCAAGCATTTTTTTTTTTCAGTCAACACAACTGTTTTTCTGCATTTAGGCATATGTCTAGTTCCTGGGAATTGTATTACAAAGGCAGGGAAGTGTCAGGGAACAAGTTACCTGGGTCAGACCCATGTATTTGTTGACATTCTCTGACAAGAAGATCATGTCTCCATCCTGTGTCACCACGGCAATAAATCCCTCCAAAGCTTTCAGGTACAGGTTGTCCATCTGCTGGTTTGCCTCCAGTTCAGTCTCGGTGTCAGCACATACTGCGAAAAGGGACAAAAGCCTTTAAAATCTCCAGCTTTCCCAGCTACCTTTTCATGATTTTAGCAAAATACTTTCCCGTTGTTAGAATTTCTTTTCTACAGTGCTGTTCTGGTGGGAGCGTTCTTGAGACGAAACCTACCTGCATAGTATGTGGAAGGGAAATCCTTATTATTAGAAAGGCAAGAGGTTGTTTTCTTTTCTTTTCTTTTCTTTTCTTTTCTTTTCTTTTCTTTTCTTTTCTTTTCTTTTCTTTTCTTTTCTTTT